>PNEQ01093113.1:20851-35851 GCA_003012365.1 Medauroidea extradentata | reverse complement strand
CTGCTGCTTCAATTGCTACATTACCTACAGTTACGCCTGGAAGGTACTCACCTGCTGCAGTGTTGCCAGGTCAGCGGGTGACTTGAAACTGTAACTGACAGCGAGGCCGATGATAGGAACATGCAGGGACCGACAATGTGAAGAGACGAGATTTTAATAAGCGAACCGCGAGATATTTCAGCACCGGTAAGGGGTGATATGAGTTTAACATTGAAATGTATCTAGGAAAAAAACTTACCGGATAAAAAACATGCTCTGGACTTAAAATCTTTCTTCCCGCAAATAAAATTATATGGTCACTGCTTCATTTCCCTTACGAAAATGTACTTATTGTGTTCAGACTCAAATTAAACACTGAATTAGGTTATGTAAACCCACTATTTAAAAATATAAATTTTGTAAATTTGTTTTGTCCGTAATGACTAGTATTCAGCAATTTTGACTGCCTTATTTGCTGCAGAAATTCCTTACATATAGCAAGTATCAGGCAAGTTTTTACATGAGGATATATTGTGGAAAATAAGAATAACAACAATTAACATTGCACATCAGTAGAATGGCTTGGGTGTACAGATTATTCTGCATTACATACGCCAATCATCGGCACCTTTAGCACTCCATCAATTTTGTGCCCCCTCTCCCTTTCTCATTCTCTGTTTCTCTCTCTCCTCTTTCTTTCTAGACTTCTCACACAAACGCATTTTTATCTAGGGAGCCAACTTAATGACGTTCAAATGGTCAAACACCATTTTATATGTTTTTAAATAAGATTCTTTATATTTATGATATTTTATCAATAATTTGCATAGAAAAGCGACAAAGAAGACCCTTGTCTTAAAAAAGTTAATTAGAGTAGCCAAGATGAATTATTCCTTCATCATTTTAGAATATAAATTTTATAATTTCGCTATAATACCGTGTTAATCCACATCTTACGATGAAGTGCTAAAGACACTAGTACAATATCGGGGTTTGCATGTTGCTGTAATATATTTTTAATTTTATGACAGCATTCAAAGCATAATTAGCCAACATCACACAATGCGCGAACGAACTGTCCGATTCCGCACAAGAAATTTATTCAACAAGTTGCTACGAAATCAAGAAAAACTTGAGCCTGTGTATACCAGTGTGACTAATTAATGAAATTAAATTTGCACAGCATAACATTTTATGCAATCTTTTATGTACTTGTTACAAACATGAATAAAAAAATTCCAGTTGTTTATGTGATTTTGTCCTATTATCTTTTATGTAAAACACAAAACCACGAAAAAAACTCAAAATTAAAAAAAGGCACTTTAACACCCTTAAGGTCATACTCGGTAATTAATATTTTTTCACATTGGTGCAAAGAACTCAAATAAATTTAAGCAGAATATTTTTGACACATTCGGGACTGCGTGCAGTCATCTAGTGTATAAAACAAACGTGGGGTTCATTGCTACGCAAATATTATGGTACAGAACAATACATTTTATTGTCAAAAAAAAGTATCCATTTTTATATCGACATTACGATACTGTTAAAAGTTACTATAAAAACTGCAAGAGTTATGCCCAACAAGCTCAAAGCAGAGCAATTTAATTTTATTGGAGAAACCATGTTAAACAAAATTAATTCCCTAATATCACTGCACTAAATTTAAAATAATAAATCCTTCAAACAAAACATACAATACTAAAACGTCTTCATGAAACCTGAAACATTTTTCAATCTTGACAGTGGTAATATATTTGAGTTTCGCTATCAAAATTCTGACTACTATAAATAAATACAGAGTAAAATTCTGAGGTTTATTTAAAGTAGTACTGATGTAATGCCAGTTAGTCCACCGTGTAGAAACTTTGGACGGTTTCCGATGACATAAAATTTTCTACCAGTTCACTATTTTAGGATCTAACAAAGTAAAATTTTCAGGACTGAAACAAGAATTATGACGAAAAATATATAATTCTACCTCCTTCTTAAACACTGATTTCACCTTTGAACTCCATAGATACAACCCGTGTAGAAAGGTAAAAAGTCTCTAAGCTAGCATTAAAATTACTGATGGATGCATCACTCACTAGTGCAAGCTCTTCCGAGATTCTATAAGTAACACAATGAGGAGGCATAGTGCAAAAAACTGCACTTGTATTCTGGTTGGTCTAGAGTTCATTCTTTAAGGGGGAGTGGTCGTTAATTTTCTTTATTTTCAGTTTTAGAGCCATAACATTTAATCAAGTTGTATTATCAAAATTTTCTCTTTGACAAGACATATAATATATTCCTGATAAACTGCTTGGCATAAATAATAATGGAATCCTTCGCTAATTTGTCATGCATAACCACTGCAAGGTAATTATAGGTTAACTTTCAAGAATGATTACAAGTCCAATATAGGATGAACGTATAACACTATCATGATGTCTAAAATTCATAACCAATATCTTCTATGCCTCAACGTTGCCACATTTACCAAAAATATTTAAAAACAGAAGTTATTGCATTAAATTGGATAAATTAAATTTAGCATCTAGGCCCCCCCTCCCTTAATCCCTGCGCCACCTAGACATGTCACTGACAAACTAGTTATAATAGTCTGCTCGTGATTATACCTGATCTGAAGCGCCGTAGCACGAAGTGATATACTTACTGCTCTCTGGGAATAACCTCAAAGTTAAATTGCTTGTCCGTGATTACAACTACATCGACGTACTGAAAGGCATGATTGCTTGCCCGTTAATATAATCTGCGCGAAACACCTTTTTTACGTTAACTACCGTTAATATGTGTATCGCAGACCCCAATCACAGAAATTTGTCGACAAACGACACGTAACTTACTTACGAAACCATTGTGACTGCGCAAGTTGTAACTACATACTTAATACTTTTTATCGAATACGTCTTTATAACTAAAGCTAAATAATAGGCAGTAAATCTTGACAACATTTTTTACAACTTGAAAGCCATTCTTCAGAATTAAAACAAAAAGATGCAATCATCCGCCGTTGTAAAAATTAAATGGGAAAAAGTTATTGCTTGTAACAAATTATTTTGCACCACAGATTAAGAATTCACAATATATTAACAAAAGTTCACAAGTCATATAAACGGTTAATTAGTCTAATGATATAATTTTTACTACCCACGCTAAAATTTATTTTTGTATTACAGTTGAATGAAATTTTAGGTACAAGCTGAAACATGCCACATTTATTTACTAGGGTATAAATTCGTCGACGTTAAAACATATTTAATCTGACGGTATATGTACTTATAAGTAATAAACGGTTTCCAATGTACAACGTGCCGGACGATGCCGCTGATCGGAGGGTTTTTTCGGGGATCTTCCGTTTCCCCCACCCATTCATTCCGGCGCTGCTCCATACTCACCTCATATCACCCCTCACCAGCGCTAAAGACCTCGATGTTAAGTGCTAACCAAAACCTCTTCACCCACTCATTCACTCCAAAGTACAAATTATTAGCTAAAAATTATATTGGCAATTTCCCCTTGTTTTATAGCAGCGTAGTTGATAAATGTAGCATTCGTTTACGGCTCCAACCTAGCTGCAAATATGTCTGGTTATTCAATATGGAAGTGCCGACTGTTTTCCTGACATACTTCTTGGATGTACTAAACATTTAGTTAATATTGACTACAAGGTACTTGACGTCACAAATGTGTGTTCTTCAAGGCATCGGGTGTTTGTATTTGTTTTCTCTTGGTATAGAGATGAAAGCATTCTGTTGCGTGAAATTAGTAATGTATCTTCCAGAATGCATCGTGTAATGTCAACATCCTATCGACATATAATCTATAGGTAATATTTACTTTTAACTAATAAAAGTTGTTTTTAGGAAAACAGTGCGTCAGGCATTGCTGAATTTGTTATTCTGATATGAAGAGGCAGTTATACTGTACGGAAAATAGGGTGTACTCTAATTAATGCATTATGTGCTCTCGTTCTATAAAAACAATACAATAAAGTTTGTGATTTCTGAGAAATGTCATCTTGGCTCTCGTAAATTAAATTAAAGTCTTTCGCGAATATTTTCCATACCTCATGTGACATATTATGTTGAACACACAGATAGTTATATACGCTCATTCTACTACTATAAGTAGACAGACATGAATGCACATACGCGCAAGTAAACCTCAGTAAACACAACACATGGCAGGCTATGATAAAACTGTGTGGGATTTTTTTTGTATGAGTGTTGGATCACGGAGGTGTAGTGACACAATCACTCGCCTCCCGCGACGGCGATTTGGGTTCGATTCTCTCGATGGTGTCGTTCCCGATGTTCGCGCGCGGGAAACACTGCAGACTTTGCTATTGGTCGGCGGGTTTCCACGCTGACAAAACAATATCCACTGTCCACTGAACTCAGCCGCGTGTACCGTGAAACTGAAAGCTGCTGTAGTAGAACCACGAACACGAGGACGCCGCCTAACTACACCCTAAATAGGAATTAGTGAATATTCACTTATTTGCTAGTGGTTTTTACAGATTCCTGATGGAGCAGTTCCAACAACTGAATCTGTGAAAATTAACTGGAAAGACGGTGAATATTTACTGATTAACATTTGTAATGTTGACATTACAAATTGAAATTTGTTAATATTCATAGTTTTATAAGTGGCTTTCCACATATTCAATCAGTTGAAACAGTTCTATCCGGAATCTGTGTAAACCACTGGCAATTCAGTGAATATCCAATAACTCCTATTTAAAGTGTAGATGTGTTGTGTGTGTTGGCGGTGCAAGCCCAATGCTGACGGTCAATACATCTGAACGCAACTACATTTAACCACGCCATACCGCAAACCATAATGCAATGTCAATATAAATATGACTTTTTTTCGGGTCATAATTTTTTGGGTTCAGTACACAATCCCATATTCTCGCCAGCAATATGATCGCGTTCAATTTTGTCATTTAACAAAACAGCAGTGTAGCTGTTTTGTTCTTATTCCGTTGGAACCCTGGGTCTGAAAGCTGTGACCATGACAAAATATTCTGAAAAACCCTCGATTAGCTCAATACCAATCTAAGCGGTAGAATTTGTGATACAGCTGCGCGAAAAGGGACTTTTTTTTAGCCACGTTGGTGGACTCGAAAACAGAATAACACGCGAGATCATATAGAATTCGATAGTTTATCTTAAGTAGAAAATATTAATTTTCATACTATACCTGAATAGTCAGATCAAATTACTGACAATGTTTCATCATACGAACATTACATTTTCCAATTATGTGCTGATTTTATACTTAATTGGCACGATAAGTTACTTGGCTTACATTAAATTACGAGAGACGATCATATCAAATGATCAATTATCTTAATAGTTCCATAATTATGCTAAATAACTTGCACACACCAAGGTAAGGTCGGTTCGCAATAAAGTGAGCACTTTAGAAGCCTTAGATACTTCATTTTCAGCTAATTTGAGTGAGTGAGAGATATTTTGGTCAGCGCTCAACAACTAGGTCTTTAGCGTTGGTGGGGATAGCACGAGGTGAGTATGGAGCAGCGCCGGAATGAAGGAGCGGGGGAAACGGTCGACCAGCGGCATCGTCCGGCACGATTCCCACATGCCAAAATCCGGAGACCGACCCCGCCGGGAACTTACCTCTCGGCCACCGCGGCCACTCAGCTAATTTGAAGTTTACTGCCACTTTTAATGAAAACAGACCACTCTAAGTAATAATTATAAAGTTTATAAGCTTGCACTGTACTTAAAAGTTAACATTTCAAGGCACAATAACTAACATTTTTTTTCATCATTATTCTAGACAAGGTGGTTGTCAAGAAGTGCTCACTTTATTGTGAACAACCTACAGGTACGTCCCTAGTGAAATATTTTCAAATACATTCTGAAATAAATATTGGAACAGGAAGCGATTAAGACAAATTAATCATTATGAGTGACACTTAAATGTGTTTTTTTCTTATAGATAGTACACTGTAAACACGTACGGTAGTATGGAAGGTAAAGGTGCATATCACAAGACGGTGTAGCGCAGTTGAACAGTGCGACAGCTACCTGCCACCCTCCACGCTCACAAACACTACTTCCTCGCTGCTTCATTCAAGAGGACGGCGTGTGCGCGGGTTTAAGGCGAGGGCGTGCTCGACGGAAGAGGGACGGTAAGTAGGGTACGTGGTCGGAAGAGTCTTGTTTCCGGGGACGGCACGAGCCTTCCAGCGACCGCTTGGCCGTGACGGCGACAAGGCATTCCCCTTAAACGAGGCTGTGCTCCGCGCACCGCACACTAATTACTGTACTTGGCGTGACGCCGTGCCGGCTGCGAGTACCACTTCTCCCCCCCCTACACTTCCCTTACTTATACCTCCGTCAAGAACACCTGAGGCACTCGCCGACAACTTCAGGGCTCCGCCGAACAGGACCTCGTAACCAGAATACGACAAACGGATCTTTGCCGAAGATTACCGAAGTGGTGTGCGTACACAGTGACAATTGAATAATGTTATGCAGAAGGCATCCAATCCACAAAAGTAAACTTCAGGGGGAGGATGGGGAATCCTAAATTATTATATGCAATAAAACAATCAGTAGCTAAGCAAACAATGAAACACAGGTAGGCTATTTGAAAATAAAAATACATAAACTAACAAAGTAAAAATGTGTAGTAAACAATTACTATAACTGTAATATAACACAAAGGAACAGATATCCTTAATTTTAAAAAACATAATTACATTATAACATTAAATTTATAAATTTGAACACCTTATTTAAAAAAAAATAAATTGAATAAATTGTGTTTGGCATTTTATTTTTACATAAATGACGGGAAGTTGG
Organism: Medauroidea extradentata; assembly: GCA_003012365.1. Classification (NCBI taxonomy): domain Eukaryota; kingdom Metazoa; phylum Arthropoda; class Insecta; order Phasmatodea; family Phasmatidae; genus Medauroidea; species Medauroidea extradentata. Next base: position 29,027 of record PNEQ01093113.1, on the reverse strand, counting down.
CATATGTGAATATTGAAATTGGCAACATTTGCGCTGATTCAGCAAGGGTAATCCTGGCGAGTGCATCACGACCAGTACGTGGTAACTTACATCCAGTACCGCCAAAAAACTGCTACATAAAACCAACTTAAAATTATATGCAACGAAATGCACCTCCACGTGAAAAAAAAATTTCATTCATGAGGAACGGATTTAGAAGATTGGTACATTTTGTGAAAATAATAACTCGACGTGATGTATACATGTAATTGTTACGTCAGTCATGAAAATTGGACCACGCCTTCTGACTGACCCGTGACAGATAGGTTGGGCGAGCTGTCCTCAAGAGTTAGCAACAGTGTAGTCCGAAAAATTCGCTAGGACTTCTTTAAACAAATTTTCAAAACCTGAAAAGCTACTTTAGTATCTTTATTCGCTTAGTAATGATTTTAAAATTGTGGGATTAAATAGTCTCTTTATTCGCATAGTATTAATTTTAAAATTGTTGGATTAAATTACAACGTAACTTTTAAATGACACGTATGGTTATATTTTTAAGTCAAAGTTTAAACATTCAGTGTTACAATAACAAATAATACTGACATTCCAAGCCGCACAAGTAATTATAACATTCACTTTCCGAACAGAAATGTGTGTTGCCAAGTGCATGTCAAAGAAGCGGTCAAGCGACGAAATAGTAAAGTTGGCAATCCTGTCTATCCTCACAGTCGTGGGAATCTGGCCGGGACTGCCCCGCTCCGTGTGTTACATCGCGAGATGGCGACAGCCTTGTCATAATACATTACGGCGGACGTTGATACAGATGACTCACGCATGCTAGCAACATATCTCAGTCCATCCGGCCAACCCGTGCATAGGTCCATTCCATGACGAATGCTGCTCCCACATCCAGCCCCCATGCACAGCTTTAAAAAAAGTTTGCAGGATGAAAAAAAGGGGGGTTATAGAATAATGTCGTCGCCAACTCCTTTTTTTAACAACTTTTCAAGGTATTAAACAAAAAAAATTTTTCATATAAATATAACAATATTTTACACAAATTAATGACTTATTCATTTCAAAAGAATATAAAACGTGGTACACCTGACAATTGTTTGACATTATCGCCCATTGGAGAGGGATTCACCTCCTCTAGCGAATAGTGTGATGGGAATACTTACCCTCGTCCAATGAAGTTTGAGGAAACTGTGTCTGAGTTACCGGACACGGAGTTCTCAAAACGAGGACATTTCACTTAATAGAGCAATGAATATTTTACTCGCGTGTAAATCAACTGTATTGGACGATGATGAATTCAGCACGATTAATGTAAATAGAGTTTTCGGGCACTCTCTAAATAGCTAAAGTCGACTTTTCCACACTACTACTCGTGAGAAAATACCTATCGGCTTCGTAAAACATAAATACAGCATAAGGAACCTGTACTGCCCAAAAATATAAAGATATGGCAAACGCTTTGTGACTCAAAGGTAAAGAATAATAGTAATTCCCTGAGCGCCAGCTGAGCGACTCGACTAGCTCATAGAGGTGATACTGCATTACATACGCCAGTCGGCGGCACCCTTACCTCTCCATCGACTTTGTGCCCCTCACACACAAATGCAACGCGTTTCTAATGTGTGCATTTACGAAAAGTACAAACACTTCAAACGATATCGGAAATGTAGTTTCAAAACATCACGTTAATTAGAACGACCATTTCGGAGCCCCTCAAAATGGCTAAAAACGGCCTTTTCAAACTATTATAACTAAACAACTACTCACTAGATTCGTGTGAAACTACAATTGAGAGGTGTATTGGACTTAGCTTAAAACTTTCCACCAATAAAAAGATGGGGTCAACGCAGAAAGTGTCAGTCAGGCGAGTGTTCTACGATACCACTGCACGCCGTTTCAGTGTCTTGCGGTAGAGACGATACCGCACCAGATGAGCCGGTCAACCTCGCCCTTGGCGCCGTGCCTCTCTCACACAAACACACGGCCAGTACACAGGAGCCTCACAGAAAATCAAATCACAGACACGCAGAGAATGGGACACGCTGTATATGAATTGAGGAAGGTGATGCAAGCGGGACGAAGGTCGCCCGCGGCGCTGCGTGCCCAGGGCGAGGGGCACGAAGAACCGACCCCCGCGTACCGGAAGAAGACGTGAACTAGCGAGCCGTGGAGGAAATGTCACGTGCCGGTCGGAGGCCACACTCCAGCTGCGGGCCCGTGCAGGCTGGCTAGCTATACGCTTATTCTCGCGGTTTAATCGGTATGGGCGGTTAGGAATAAAGCGAGTCTAAACAATGCCCTGCTAAAGTTCTATTTTCAGCCAATTCGTATCTTTTCCGCGAGTAACGACGGGAAATATCTAAAATTGTGCAGTCAATAAGAATCTATACGGTTTGATAAAATAAAGTTTATTAATAGTACAAAACGTAATAATTATGTCAGTTTCGGCTGCTTTTGTTTCTGCATTGCCGTATTTAAATAAGAAAATACACGGAACTGTAGTGCGTAATTTCGTTGCCAACCATACAAGCAGTATGGCAACTGTAGTTAATGGTGAACTATATGCAGTAACGGCTAGTGACATTTTTCGAAAGTTACATTTTTAGTGTTCACTTTATCCCGAATGACCTATAACAGGCTGGTTATGTGTGTTTGCAGCGGAAAAATTTGCATTTACAAGCAAGTGCGAAAATTATTTTGCCAGAGTCGGGCGGGAATTTAAAAATTGTCTTTTGTTTTATTTTAGCCTCAGATAGTAGAGGAATTTCATATATAAACAACCTGGACAGAAAACAATAATTTTTAGCAAAATAGAGCAACTCTCTTTGTGCTTGGAAAAACATTTAACATCAGAAATACACAAGCGATGTTATCTTCGTATTCTAAATTTAAAATAGCGCGCAACAGCATGAACGACTTTACATTTACGCGCTAAATTACAAATCCAAGTCTGCCTGTGCATTACACACAAACGGAAAATTATCGAACAACATAATTTCCCTGTAAACGAACCTTGTAACCTACCTTGCTATTCGGTAACCAAAAAAGGTGTATAACGGCGGCAAACTATTTGCAGTGCGTTTGCAAACACTACTGTTACCGGAGTCGCGAAAATTCTCTGGTCCGAAAACCGGCTAACAATCCAAACACTATGTTTACGGGTTGGTTCATAATTAAAAGATATAAGCACAAGACATATAACACTAGAAACTGTGCACGACCAAAAACCTTGAGCAAAATTAATTTACTATTAACTTATTACTGTAATGTTTGGTTAGTGACTTTTTTTTCGGTGAATCTGAAGCATTTGTTGGTACGTGGAACACATCCAAAGGCCATTTAAACGTACTTGAAGTGGAATCGCATTTTGAGATAACAGGAAATTGTGAAACAGAGCCCCAACCAACTCCACAGTGCAAAACATTATTTACGTTTTTAACATTTAAAATTCGTTTTTTCGTTTCATTTTATTCTGTTGTAGACTGAAAGTTAAACCAACATAGCGGGCATTCAATAAATACTATGCTCTGATTTATTGCTGTCATTGGGGTCCGCACAAGAAATGAAATTTTACCATTTTCTGTCAGCATTTCTACACACGCGACCTAATTTTAGGCAGTTGTAAATCAAGAGGTTCGAATACATGGAGATCAGTTCTTGTGCATACGACCTATGTTCTGTAGTACTTAACTGTTATTTTATCAGTCGTGAACCCAACTTATCCCACGAACAAGTTAATTTTTTTTTGACAGCTCTGCTGTAATTCCTTTATGGTGGTCCACTGTTCATTGCCATTTGTTTTCTAAGTTTTTTTTTTACTGATTTTCCTTCATTCGCGTATTTGGTATTTTAATCCATTGAATGTTGGCACTAAAATATTTAATTTTGTTCCAGAAATGACATTTTACAAGCTGTTAAATAAAAAAAATGCACACGTTCGTGGCTACAACTCGCACTTTTAACTACATGCCAACCTGCTCATACAACTAACGCTGACATTCTTCATGCCCTACACTGAAGAAACAAACAGTCTGACCGAACTACTCGCGAATTTTTAGCAGGAACTTCCTAAGCCATGTACTGCAGATCCTTACAGTCTCTTTCTCTCTCTCTCCCTCTCTCTCTTTCTCTCTATTACCCCACCTCGTCCTGGCTTATACACAGACATGGACATACAATATAAAAATCAACGACCTAGCAACATTTTGTTGCTAGTTCTGCTGATCACGGCCATGTTTATTAAAACACAATTCTACGAATTATTCACTGTTGTAACAATAACATACTAGAATTTTAAAGGCGAGAGAAGAAACCACATGCAACTGCAATTGATAATACGCGAAGCTAATATTTTTGTTAATTTACAAACGTATGTCGGCGAGCGAGGTAGCACAACGCGAACACGTTGGACTCGCATTCGGGAGGAACCGGCTTTGATACCCGGCTCCGGCCATCCTGACTTCAGCTTTCCATAGTTTCCCAAAATAACTCTAGACGAATGTTGGGATGGTTCCTTTACAAAGGCCATGGCCGACTCCTATCCTAGGTTTGCGGTAGCGTAATGACTAAAAGACGCATAGTTGGTTAAATCTTAGGGTTTTTATATAGACCTACTTAGAACAGAATTGTAAGTAGGGGCGTCATTTAGAGGGGCAATTTCTCCCCCCCCCCCTGGATTTAGAATTTTAAGTGTATAAAATTTATTTTTGTATTTTGTTATTTAAATAATGCTAATATAAGCACACAAAACTAAAGTTTTATTGTTGAAGTTCCTAATTTATACATGCTTAATTAATAAAAAAGGATGCAACAAGGTCACTGTCGCCGAAAAAAAAATCTTGCCCCCCCCCTCCCCAAGAAAACCTGAAATGACGCCCATTATTGAAAGGTGTGTAGGTAGGCTAGTTGCATGAAGAGCATGCCATTCTAAATTGTACGAACAGCACTCTGCCTAGCCGTCAGTTTTACTTCCCTTCAAAGTTCACACAACACGTGTGACATTTCAGCTGATTCTGCAATCAGCAAGCAATTTCTTGTACTGACAACCCGTGATTTAAGCACGTTGGCGACATTGCAGTCCCTTCGTGGAAAACCATTTCCTTGTCCACAAAAACGTATCTGTAGTAACGTGCCAAAATTATCTGTTGAGAATTTAAAAATTCTATGACTATTCGTAGAAAACTATTTTCTTGTCCACAAGGACGTAATTACATACTGTCATTCTAATAAATCCGCTGTAACGTGTCAAAGTTATCTGTTAGAAGTTCTTAACTACTAGACCTAATCGGGTTTCAGTGAACTGTACAAACAGTGCGACATGATAACAAAACCTAAGCCCTGTTAGGTTTGCTACCAGAGCATTTAAACACACTCTTAATCAAATTGTGCAGCTTCGGAAAAAATATAATTCATACTGTTATTAAGATCGGGATAATATGTCAGCTCGTTTCATATGAAAAATACCGTCAGTACATATATTGTATTAAGGTTTGGTTATGGAATAATAGTTAAAAAGATAGTACCTTGCTTGCTCAAAAATCGCATAAACATATTTAGGATATCGTATTTTCTAGATACCACCAATGAAGAAAATATTGCTAATCTACTACGTTCATTCGTTCTTAGTAATTCAGAATAAATCCAAGAAATTATACATGTTTCCATTGGCTACCGGCCGCCACGCTGGCCACAGTGATCGTACGGTAGAAATATTATTATTTCAAATATATATTTGTTGAAGTGAATAAGTAAACATAAAGGCCCAATCCATCAACAAGAAAATGTTTTATTAGAATACACATTTTAACAAGTTTCAAATACGATCTTCGTCACTGTAAGTTAATGGTGTTCAAAAGCTTTTAAAATAAAAACTTTATATTTTTACGAAATAGTACAAGTTTTGTAGACGAGACTTGTCAGTACAGTTTCCGCTTACGAAGCAATTTTATCTCACATTGTATTCTCATAACACAGTGTCAAAGTCAAAACTTGCATGTTATGCTGCTAAATAATTCTTAGTGAAGTAACATGACAGAACTAACGACACGTCTATTTAAATGCAAAAAAGTAATACATTACAGCGCATGGCTTTCTCGCACTTCAATAACTCCGTGTTATCTCAACAAGTAAGCCTTGTTCCGCGTCGACGCATTTACACAAGTTCACATTACACTTCAAATATCAGGTACCAGTAATGTGAAATTGTTTAATGCAATTGCAATCATGTGCTAGTGCATAAAAACCGCGATAATTTTACTAATACAAAATATACCATAACGTAAAAGCTTTTGAAAATATCTTTTGACTGGATTAGAATATGTGATGTGGCCTCTCTACAGGAATGTTTGGTGATGAGATTTCTCAGAAATAAGTGGACTGATAAAATAAATTTTACTTAGCGCTCGTTTTGTTGAGTGAATAGCGCATTTAGCCTATATACCAGCTACCCGTAACGAGTACGATATTCTCGCTCCGTCTGTACCAGAATTTTCGAGTGACTGCCGCTAATCACGTTTTGATCGACGGATATAAAGTTTTCACGCAAGAATGTTTTCATCGCTAGTCCGTAGTTTTGTTTCATAATACTACTATAGTCTAATCACGATAAAGTGAGCACTGCTTAAATTTTTCTTTCTGCAGTTTTGCAATCATCTTTAATATTTTTGGCCTGAAAATTTCCCTGGAACAGAAAAACCAGCGTAAATGTTACACCAATCTCAAAACTTAATATATTTGGCATCAATAAAGTACAGTTTTTGTATATTAAAAGTATTGGGGAGTTCTCAGTTTTAAGTGAACAGACTATAGTACTATGTCTTGTATGTTGAAAAATACCTCAATGAAGAATAACCTAAGCCAGGTAGGTGCTACTCTGACGCAATGAAACGATGTTAATTGTTTACACCAGAACTCAGGTAAGGACAAAGGAAGCATAAGGGAGTTAGGCGATCTTGCCAGTACCTAGAAGTGATGTGTTAGTAACGGCATAAAATACCAGAACCCGACATGACGTCAGAATCTTTCGAGCTGGCTCTTGACCATCTTGAGAAGGTCGTGTCATGGGAAATAAACAGATATAAACTAGCCCGTGTGCTACGAGTGACATAGTATCATACATACAAGCATGCTTGCAATCCATTCCAAGAAGCGTCGTCGAAAATAAAAAAAAACTAAATTAAATGCTTAGTGTCTTAAGTCACGGCAGCGGGCACAAGGCATGCTCATTTACAACTCAGTTGTCTCATCATTATTCCTGGGAATACGATACGGAATATCTGTCCGTGACCTAGAGTGATGGCGTTGTGCGAATTCCCTTCATCCTCCCCCTACATCCTAGAACATACGATGTTTTCCTATCCACGACAAGGTGTCTCCTAAAATAAGTATCAGCCCAACTTGAACACTGCAAGTAAAATCCACAGACAATGTTAACACAAATAATAAAACGCTTCTGCACATGTTGGAGCAATTGAATTACATGTTTATGAATCGCATTACAAATAGTTTGCAGTACTATTAACCAAATATTTGGTTGTGTCACGCAAATTTTGATCAGTTAACAAGAGACACGGCAGTAGAAACCTTAAATGTCATGCGTGTGGCCGACATGTAGGCGTTTCGTGAGACGCTGAAGGTTTTAGTTGCCTTTATAACATAAATCGTAGACATTTACATTTCAGATCTGCAGCCTTGAGTTTAGTATTTAGTTATAGCCTACGTAAAACAGAATTTAAGTTATGTTGCATCATGGATTATACATATTATGCTCTTTCTGAATTAAAAATTGGTTGCCAACATAATTTATTTTTATTTATTACATTTACTTATACACGATCAAAATTATCACTACGGCCGGTTTATAATTTGTCGTGAACATTAGAACCACTAAAACAGAAATACGTAGTAGCTTACTTACAGAGGTATACATTTTAAAACGAAAGAAAAAACAGTATTTAGAGACACTTACGTAAATATTTGCTTACATACATAAGATATTAGGTATTAAACACAAGATGATAAATGCACAAAAAAGTATTAAGTTACTCACAATCACATATCACACATTTTAGCTACAGTAAACAGTATTCTTCTTGGTTACACCATATATATATATATATATATATATATATATATATATATATATATATATATATATATATATATATATATATGTGTGTGT
>PNEQ01093113.1:0-20751 GCA_003012365.1 Medauroidea extradentata | reverse complement strand
TCATTTTTAAACTGAATTAATAAAAAGTTGTTTTTATAAATAATTCCAATTATTTGTAAAAATTAGAAAAAAATATTTTTAAAAGATTAACAAAAATGCCACAGCATACTCTTTTCTAAAGAATCGTTAATATAAAGTTGACAACATTACCGTATATGCAAGCATATCATTTTCGGTGTTTCATTTATTTATTTATTGTTTGCCATTTAGTTCAAACAGAATTATAAAAACCTTTTTTTACATGCTAACATGTCTCGCAAATAATCGATAGCTAACCTCCATTCACCCCATCTTTCGCATAAATATTATTTATTGTGGATGGCATCAAAGTACACGTATCACGTAACGTGGAAATTTAATTCACTTGACTGGAAAGAAAACTCCAACTTGTGTAGCAAGAGACGCTTCTCTACGGAAACACGTAAATCTTTCGTTTTACTAATTAACTGTCAACATGCGCTAGATTAAGTACTCTTGATTATATCATCTATTTACCGAGAGGTTATGTTTCTCACTTTCCGTTAAAGATCATTAGTGTAATTGGCACACGTTCTGTTTAAAGCGCGATTTTATTTCACCGATAAAGTCCGCGATACTCGATAATATCCTACACATGAATCACGCAAATGGTGTCTAGATATGACTATCTCTGCACTTAAGAATCGTTTAAAAGCATGTCTAGCATCTAAATTGGCATATCACTCAATTATATACATCGCTAATTGTCTGCTATAAAAGAGCAGAAATTGGAACAACACAACTGTTGCACTGACTTGCAGAACTGATAAATAACGATAACAATTTAAAAAATACAAAGATAAAAAAAACATCGAATTAAGAGGAGTCCTCGACTAATGCATGGACGGCATTGCAGCGTGTCACGAGTATTATTTTTTACGCAAAACCGCTAAACTTATTCATATTATGTTTATCTACGAAAATAACACACACTCGAAACTATGTTTTCAAAAATGCAGCACGCTTATTAGAAACATGATTTTTGGGCCTCTCAAAATGGCTAAAAACGGGGTTTTTTTTAGACTGCTGTAACTCCGAAAATATTACATGAATTCGTAAAGTGCAAAGCGAGAGGCATGAGTTCGTCTTTACTTCATATTATTCAAAAATAAAATGTTCTGGTCACCGCTTAAAGTCCCGTAGGAAAAAGACTAAGACGAAAACCTTGCACGCCAGTTTGGCGCGCTGCGAATAGAGGCGATATGTGTTTCGTCAAGCGTGGGACACTGGCTCTTATCGCTACGCTGTTCCCACGCGTCAAAGGTGGAAAATCGACACCGGCGAAGACACTTCTTAATTCTCATCAGGTTTCTTGTAATGTAAATAATAACTTGTAACGAAAGTAAACATCTTTTGAAACGTGGTTTCGATGTCGGACACTGTTTTCGGGCCTCCCATCCAAACGCCAGTTCGCTTGGTCTGAAAACAAATGGACTAGACGTTATGACTATAGTCTCTATCGAGACGTGCAAATCTATAGAGACGTGCAAATTTCGCGTTATTTTCTGGCATCAGACTAAATTCCAAACTGCTGTAGCCTCGTCACAGGCTAGAATATTATTCTTAAAATCATTCTCTGTACCATAAATAATGTAAAATATTTTTCAACCAGCAGGACTTCAACTAGCAACTCCGACAATATAATTATTTTAGCAATACAATGTCGTTAAAAACAATCAGTTAGGAAACAAGTAAATTATGAATTGGCAACACTACACGCTTACAAATTTTCTTTACCAACAATGTCCTAAGAAAAAGTAAAATTCTAGGCAGGTTTGTTTTACAATCTAGCAGGTATACCACTTTATTTCACAAGACTGCACATTTCTGATTGTGGCATCAAAACAAATATGCTGATGCTCAGTTGTTTATAGTAAATAAACGTCACTAACGCTAGCAGAATCGAACCGAGATTGTTTACAGAAAATTAATGGTAATGGGAACCGGACGGAACGCGTGTAACAGACAGGACGATGAAATACGAACAACCAGTGTTTACTATGGTCTTTTCTATAGCCATATAAACAGGCTTTTACTACGAACAATTATATTGTTTACTGCCTCGATATTTACTCATGAGAGTAGAGAAATGAAGTGGTAGAATGACAGAAACGGACTGAAAGAAGAAAATTAGCCTACACCACGCTAGGAGTTCCCAGCTAAACGTCCGTTTGTTTCCTTCTGCGAAACAAAGCAGTATGAATATAGAAAAAAATACACAGAGAAAAATGTTTGGAACAATCAACCATACATGTTTCCATATGGCGAAAAAAATTTTATTTAATTAAAAAAAATTTTTTTGTAGCCTGAACAATACATGAAAGGCGTTAAATATTAAGTTTAGTTGTTCTGACAAAATGCATGTTTGACTGGACTGAATCCTATTCTTCAGAGGAAACTAAATATACTGTAGATATAAATGTTACAAGTTTGTTTCCCATACACAAACATGCAAACGGTTGACTGTAGTAAACACATTTCTTTGTGTACAGAACATTTTCGTAATGTCTGCGCAATTTCACTACAACTGTTGTACACGAATACATTGCGTCGTGAACACCTGCGACATTTGTGCAGAAAAACAGCACTGGAACTTATCGCTGCAGTTCCACCTATAAAATGACGATCTCAAATCGAAGTTTCTCACTCAGCTGTTTAACGAAGATAACGCACGCCAACTAAACACCTTGTGCCAAGATTGCAGTGTCAGTTGATAGTCACGATTTGTTGCTCTTCAACTAATGTGGAAGTCGGTTTTTGTACCAGTATGACGAAAATACTTCATAACCCCTTCCAAATGCGGTTTATTGTTCATTGTATAAATTATATACAATATGTACGTGTATATATATATATATATATATATATATATATATATATATATATATATATATATATATATATATATATATATATATATATATATATATACACACACACACACACACAAGTTATATAAGCAAACACATTATATCCACTTATGTGTCCAATACGTGTCACATACGGTTTAAATATAAGATATGAAGCCAAATATTTTATTACATTGTATAGGCTATAAAATCAAAACATTTTGATTGACACATATACATATTTCTATCAAATGTTCTGATTAAAAATAAAGGTTTTAATGTTCGATATTTGTGCAATCGTGGTAATACTTAGAATAGTATTTTTTTTAAACACATTTTAAAACTCCCCCTAATGTATTTTTAATTTTTGTGCACAAACAACCATTTTTGAAAATACTATTTTCTACTAAAAAGTCTCGAGCTGAAAACAAAAAAAAAATCCTTAGAGTAGAACAACTATAAATTTACTCTAACGATAATTTCACATCATGATAAATCACATCATTGAAATCTCGTATTGGTCAGAAATTGGCTTATCACAACAAGCAGCATGGAGCGCTAATGTCACATGTATTTCTCCCCCATGCTCCCATATATGAAATGCATGATCCAACAAAACAAGCCGAGTCGCGGAATAACTTCAATAACATTTAACAGTTCTTTTGAGAATGTACTTTCTCTGTGTTGTAAATGTTCGACGCAATATCAGTAACAGTTTTGATACTAAAATGAACGGACCCTGAGAACACATTTTCGCCGTATCTACAGAACAATTTTTACATTGTACTAAGGGGCGTGCCAACTATTCTGTGGGTTTGGGGGGGGGGGAATTAATGATACAACTACTAATACTTTCTTGCACTGGGATTTTTTTACTCTTAGGGTGCGATCGTTAACATTTCCCATACAAATAAATTCCAGCGTTATTCTGAAATGTAAATATAGGAAAATGAGGGGAAAGGAGGAGGCAGAGAGAAAAAGGAATAATTTGCCATAGGTTTACTTGCCAGAGGAGCGCCGCAACACACGGCCCTTATTGTATTTGACACAAGTGCCTTCAGAACTGACGCAAAAATCTGCAGTAATATATAATGGGGATACCGGTACAGAATGTCATAAACATATCCACGACATTATAGGGCCTACGTCTACGAAAAGTAACCTGCTAGTTAGATCACGCGACCAGAATGCTCCCAGCACCAGATGTTGTCCTGGTCATGATCAAACGCATACTGACATATAAGGAGGGTTCACAACTGATAAAATAACAGTAAGCATTGAACATAGTTTGTGCGCACAGGGATTGATTTAAGGAGGGCAGACGGTATCAGGTCAGAGAGGGCGCTGAAATGTGATTTTTGGCTACGCACCATAAAAATTAATTCATCTAAATTATTAAAACTTGCTTTACATACAACCATTACTCATCTGGGGTACTTTTGTGCACCACTTAATGTAAAGCTACTTTTGAAGATGCTTCTCTATTGCATATCCGACTGCATCACAATATATATATATATATATATATATATATATATATATATATATCAAGTACATGTTTTAAGTATTTCTACTAAAATTTTACACTACTATTTACGCGAGCGCAAAACAACGTACGCAAGATACGTTTATTACTGTTGTGTTGATTGGACTGATGGAAAAGGGGGGGGGGGAAGGAGGAGAGCAAATCACGATTCATGTCCAGGACGAAGGAAAGGTTAGATCCGTCCCTGCATGCACAGCGGCAGAAGAACCGATTTCCATGTAGGCCTACTCAAAACTACTGACTGACTCACAACTGCTCAAAATTGGTCGCGTGCATACATATTCTGACTTAGAAAATGAAATAGTAATATTTTATTTCTTGTGCGGACAGATAGGGCAGCAACCAATCACAGCAAAGGGTTTTACTGAATGTCCGCCATGTTGGTTTAACCTCCAAAATAAACGAGGATAACACAAAAACGAAAATAAATCATTTCAATGTTGAAAACCATTTTTATATATTGTAAATAATTTTTACACTGTGCAGATCATTGGGGCTTTGATTCTATATTTCCTATACGATTCCACTTCGAGTATGTTCAAATGGCCTCCGGATGTAAAACACAGCAACGAATGTTTCAGGGCCATCGAAAAATGTCATTGGCTAAACATTACAATAATAAATTAATTCTAAATTAATTTTGCACAAGGCGTCTGGTCGTGTACAGTTTCCACTGTGTATGTCGTGTGCTTATGTTTTCTTAACTGTGAACCGAACCTCAGGGCGTCTCTCAATTCACCCAAAGAGTGTGCTCTTTCGTGCTCTCGCTCTCGCAAATACGTCAGTCAGAGTACTCTTTGCCTGTCTCAATTGTTCACCGAGAGTACTAAAGAGCGAGAGAACCAAGTTGTATACTCGCTCTCGCTTTCTTGTACTCTTTGGTGTACGCCATCTTGATTAGAACTATGGTTTGAGGTTACTGGCAAAACGTGCGTCATACATTGCAAATATTTCAATATCCATGCATAGTAAATTATTTTCAATTAACAGTTACTTATGGCAATAAATTAAGTAAGAATTTTCTGTCCTAATAGACGTTTAAATACATAAAATAAAAAAGTTGGCATCGCCTATAAATTATTATTAGAATTGCCCACAAATGTATTTAATGTGTTTATAACTTGTATTAATAAAATGTATGCACTTGTAACCTTTGCATTGTTTGTTTACAATTGCAAGAGAGCATCGTCCCAATTGGAGAGAGCGAGAACTACAGAGAGAAATAAGAGCTCTGCGAAAGAGAACACACTCAAGAGAGTTCTCTTCAAATTAAGACAAGACCTTGGTTCGCTTCACTGCCGCAAGCAATCTTCATTCGTATGACTTTTTGAACGACTCGAGTCAAAATTTAACTCAACCCAGTCGTCAGTTTTCAAAAACTGGTATCGTGGTGTGACAGGTGTTTGATAACTCACCCTCCGTGCATCGGATACGGCGCCACCTGCTGCGGCTGCGTCTTCCACATCTTGACGCGATCCTGGCGCACCTCCCCACCCCCTCCCTCCAAACGCCCTGACACCGACGCCCGATAATAAAGTCGGAAACGGAAAAAAAGTGCCGCCGGCTTCCGACTGGCGCAAGGCGCAGGACCTGTCTATCTGGTCGCGATGTCGTAAACACAACTAACCACTATATCGGGACTGGCGAGGGGGAATGGTCCCCGAACGTTGTCGCGATTCTCGCAGACTGGTTGGCTGGAGATAACGCCTTCTCCCTCCCACCCAACACCCCCGCCCCACCCCCTCCCCCTGAGAGACCAGGCGCCAAGGCTCGCGCAAGCCAACCACCCACCTACGGCTACTGATAAAACACACGGCCCAGCACGGCCAACAAACGGAATATAAAAATAACTATTATCACTGCCGCCCTAAGTCGCGGGGAACTACCACGATCTACCACGATTTTATCAATCTGGCTTGTAGATTTCGCTTTTGTGATATCGCTTTCGGGCAGAAACTGTTTTCTGCACTGCGAAGACGAGAATATTTATACAAGAATAAAAATTTGGTAAAAAAATTATTACAAGTCGAAAATGCTCATCAGTTCATTGTTTTCACGTCATTGAAAAAGTTCTTAAAAAATAATAACGTGGGACGAGCAAAGATGAACAAAAATATCAGTCGTGGGTATATGTTTAGATTCAAGATGTGATAAACCCCAGCGCATTTAATTGAAAATACTATACGACTATCCTTTCTTGCTCCAGGGCTCTGAAATAGACAGCCCCCTTAGGACGAGTGTGAGACGTTTCAAATTTCCGTGTTTGTCGCTTAGGGAACAGTTACTATTATTCCGTGTAGCGGTGTACATTTTACACTTTAGCAGTAGTTCTGCGAAGTTCGCGTACCAGCTTGAACAATGCTTTCGTCTACGAATAGAGGTCTGAATGAGAGCTGTTCAGTTTTTTTTTGTTTCATTAAAATGCGTTGCTTTATGAAATACAACAGCATTGTTTCTCACCAAATGTTCAGCATCCAATAAAACGTGTCTGTATTTGTTGTACGCTGTCAACGCAGGTTTTCAGTCATCTGTTTTTATAAATTGCTGTAAAAAAAGAAGGAAATTGGAAAATATGAATTGCCAACATTCCATGGAGATAAAAAGGTTGTTGAGATATCTTCACACTTATTCGTGTGACTGTAGAAGTGTGTGTTCCGACATACTTTCTAAATTCATTCACGAAATTCATATAAATCGATACCTTTACAATGATCAGGACGGACTGTAGACTCTACCCTTTGAAGGTGCAGATACCGTTTTGGTGTAACGTTATATCTCAATAATTATTCGTGGGGTTTGAACCAAAATTTGGCGTGTCGTTAGTACAAAATATCATCAGCAGTAAATAAAAAATATTTAGCTACACTGTAAAGCAATTATTTCTGTATTTACTAGAGCGATGTATATGTGTGTTGAGTAAGTAGGTCAGGTAAAATTATTTTCCGTACATGTATAGGGCGGCGTTTCCATGCATTTCTATGAAACAGTCTAATGTGTACTTCTGCATACTTTGTTTCATGTAAGTTTGGTAAAATTTGACATCTACTTATGGGCAATAGTTTTTCATATTTTGTGATTAGTGAAAAATTCAAGATAATTTTAGTTCTAACTAAAATAAGCTGGAAATCTCCATTTCACCGCTTATATTGCAAAGTTTGACTTGCATTGTGCCACAAATAACAAAATATTAAAAATTATATTTGCCCATAAGTAGCTGTCAAATTTTACCAAACTTGCATGAAATTGAGTATATCAAACTATCATGATAACAATGCTCAACAGTTGCTCAATTTACAAGCTGAAGTATGGTACCTGTCCCAATTGTATTAGGGTAAAAACATACCACGCTGTTTAGAAAGGATTTTTTTACAGCGTAGGCCTACGTAATCCACCACCGTTTTAGAATCTAGCACTCCACGAATAAAATTAATTCATAAATTATTCCTGAGAAACTATGATATCCCTACTAGATTAATGTACGGGTCAGAATATTTTATTTATCTATTTATTTTGCGAAATGCCTTCTCTTATACTTAACCAAAGGGTAACAATTAAATTTAGTTGAAACGTAACAATAAACAATTCAAAATAGTAACCAAGCGTGTTAGATAAATTAAAATGATACAAGTGGACAGCTGCGACACAACTAATACGAAAAGAAATCTAAATCCTGGAATAGATTTGCAGCTAATTGTAGACAAATTCAACAAGTCATTCAACAAGCAAGAATGAGATAAACAATAAAAATGACTTGTGCAGTTAACTGCAGTAAAATAAAATAATATATAAAATGTATTTAACTACGTTTACAAATCTGAGACATTAACATTAATAATAGTGCAACTTACTTTAAAATTGATTTATTTAAATCTAATAAGAAATTATGACATATGGTGTGTGGACAGAGAGAAAAGTAATAAAAAGGTCAAGGTATTACTAATGTGGGGGTGATTTGAATTTATGTAATCATCTGCGAATTGTCTTGATGTGTTTGATTGTACTGTGTTTGAAGGTGTAGTAATGCCGAGTTCCTCCTATTCAAAGGTAAATTATTCCAAGTTCATGCAACATATATAAAGAAATAATTATCATATACTTGAGTTTTGTGAGACGGGGTAGTTAAACACGCCGTCGTTATGGTGCGAGTGTTAATATAATGAATATTTCCCAATAATTTCAGACGAATGCATTAGTAATCTGGCTTTACTATAAACATTGAGCTAGTATTGTATAAGACAGTGTAAACAGGAACGGATCTAGACTTTCCTTCTCCCGGGGCACGAATTGTGATTTGCTTCCCCCACCCCCCTTTTTCCCCTCCTTCTCCCCTTTTCCCATCAGTCCAATCAACCCAACAGTAATAAACGTGTCTTGCATACATTGTTTTGCGCTCGCGTAAATAACAGTATAACATTTTAGTATAAACACATACAACCTGTACTTACCAGCTACCATTGAAAGTGTCTTAAAAGTGCCTGGTAGATAAATAAACGCTGAAAACATCAATCCATTTCTACGCTATTTTTGAAGCCAATATGGATAAAACACTCAATGACAATCCTAGATAATGGTATTTGCCAACTTGATGAGTAAATATTTATCCAGTATTACTAATTCGTTACGCGTGATCTCTTGCGCCGCAGTTGAATGCACGAGGTTCCGGCGTCAGAGATTGTGCCTCAGAAGTTCGTAACACAGGAAACAATTTAGTTTAAAACGTTGGCTAAAACTATTGTCTAGGATTGCTATTGTTTAATTTTCACACATTGGCTTCAAGAAACCTACAGGTAAGTTATAGAGTAATGCTTTTAGCGTTGAATTATGTACCACGCCCTTTAAATGTGCATTCTAATTATAAATACTGTATTTACAACATTATATGGTGTTCAAGGTTAATAAAAATGTAAAAAAAAAATACAAAACTAGTAAATGTCTAAATATTGGCAGATAGTACGTCTTTTTACACTTACTTACATTTCATTCCCAAGTAAACTTTTTCGGCACCACCAGCGCCCCTTCTAACCCGGTGCCCGGGGCAGTCTGCCCCCCCCCCCCCCGCCCCTTTCCCACTAAATCCTTCCATGTGTGTAAATGACGCCGTTCGTCCACACGTAGTCAATTTAATTTATCATAAAGTGGTGATACCATGACTACGTGACTTCAGGTAAAATAAAAATCGTACACAAGAATTTTGTATGCGTTGTAATTAGGTTCACAAGCCGTGTTTCCTGTCTCGATAAACCACAGCAAGATAGTCAAAATGGGTCATATAAGTGATTGCAGGCCTACCAGTGTTAACTTAGCATGAAAACGGAAGAATATTTTTAATCCAGCATAGTATGTGTAAAGATGCATGTCCGCCTACAAATAGTGTTTACATGACTCGCCCACGAAAGTGTTTCATAAAAAATAACATCTAGTGTTTTTGAAAGGGGAATTTTCACACCAGCTTGAAAAATATCGAGTAAAACACCCATTATGGCAAACATTCAACATTATGCGAGTGCAAAACTATATTACACTGCGTCTTCGCAGGGTTGAGTTTCAATTAATTCAAATGCGCCCATAGGTGTACGAATTAAAAATCCTGATTAATATGATTAATAAGGGGCACTAATTGTGTGGTTAAAGCTGATAAATATGACTGTAGGTCCTCAGCACATAAATTGATGGTGGCATCAATAAATAATTAAAAAAGTAAATATCCAAGTACACAGGATTTATTAGCTGCCATTAAGTCCTGTTACCATTAACAACTACTTGCTGCTGTCGACCTCGGAGATATGAATGCATCCACTGTGTTGCATCAGTTGACAATTTAAAAATCGTATTAAGCTTCTACAAAAGAATATTGTGACCAACGGCGTTAAAAGCCTTACTGAAATCTAGCAGAACCAATGCAGTAAGGTGTCTACTGTCAATGATCAACCGAATGGAGCCGGCAATATAACTAGTACAGTAGATGTAGCCCTACTGTGATCCATACGTAAACCGGATTGGTGACTATCGAGTAAATAATAGTTTTTTGCTAACGAATGTGAGCACCTGTTGGTGTACCAAGAATTCAAATGTTTTTGATACGGCTGGGAGTACGCTAATTGGCTGAAAATCGTTTAATACAGTTGCATTAGAACATTTAGCCATCGGTTTTACAGTGGCATAGTTCCATGAAGTAGGGAACAAACCACCACGGTGATTCAGGGTCAAATCTCAGAGGGGTCACTTCCATTTTCGAATCTGGAAAACTTCAGCGGAAGTTTCCGATGACAGGCAGGTTTTCTCGGGGTACTCTTTTCCCTTCCTTGCATTCCTCTTTAGCTTCAGACATCTACGGACCTTGGATTTTAAATATAATGTTTACTTGTATCAATAACTGACATGGGTGCATGAACCTACCGTTTGTTTTGTAATACGCCTTCTGTGATTGATGTAAATATTATGTTTACTTGTATCCATAACTGCCTTGTTCCATATCCCTATAGCTAGAGGTACGTCAATTTCACAGATTCATCTGGCAGTAGCCTAGATTTCTCAGTCCTGTACTCGCACTGGACACAGTCGGTTATCCATTGGCTTACAACATTACAAGCGAGTAGCACGCGATAGCTGTAGGAATTATTTCCTTATTTACTACTGGCTTGAGATGGTCAAATGTGTTTCGTGACAGCCGCCAGCTAATGACACACGTGATTATGAAATATAAATTTTGGCGTTCAACCTGACCTGGAATTTATCTGCGAAATTGACGGACCTCTACCTATAGCTACGTTGGTTTGCATGGGTTCCACAGAATGTACAACAATATAAAAACATAAACAAAAGCTCTCCTCTCGCCACAATTTTCCCCTGCTACACACAACATAGTCTGACAGCTGTATTGTTAGAACGTGCGCCGAGAAGAATAAAAAAAGAAGTGAAAGAGGGGTGGGGGTATCACGCGAGGGGAAGAGAGTAATGGTTTATTCACAGGGGCGGGACTTGGCAGGAACAAGCCGTCCTATGGCGAGGCAGGTTTCATAATTGGTAGTCAGGGGCAAGTACCATGCAGCAGCGCTGCGCTTGTTAACAAGCTCGGATGCGACCGCCTCGGAACATAAACCCCGCAAGTACACATTGTGAGCCTTCGTAACATTCCAACAACGTATAGATGGTACGCTATGAAGTGAGCTGTTGCGATTGTTAAGGCCATCTTGTTTGGAATAATCAATACAAAAATATAATTTATTATGACCTTAGACGGTAACTTTTGAGTTGCTATAATCTGTATACTAAAATTGTTTCTTAAAGGGAAGTGTCAGACAATTTTATTGTATTATCCGCTTTTTGAGCCATAACAGTTATTCAAATTTTGTTTTAAAAATTTTTCTTCGACAAAGCATAAATTTTATTGTATTATCCGTTTTTTGAGCCATAACAGTTATTCAAATTTTGTTTTAAAAATTTTTCTTCGACAAAGCATAGGATATATTCTTGGCAAACTGCTTGTCATTAATAATAATTGAATCTTTCATTAATTTGTCATGCAGAATAATTGCAAGAGAATTCTTCAAAGTTAACCTATAATTATCTTGAAATGATTCTGCACGATAAGTTAATGAAATATTCCATTATTATTTATATTAAGCATTAACCAAGCATGTATCCTATGCTTTGTCGAAGAGAAAATGTTTATAATTCAATTTGAAAAAAAAATTGCTCAAAAACTGAAAATACAATAAAATAGTCTAAAACGCCTCCTTAAATAGATTTGTTTGTATAAAAAAGTGACAGGAAAACACAAATAACTGAAAGGCAAAAAGAAACTAGTTTTGAAAGTGCTTACTTTTTCACGATTCACCTATAATAGTCGCGTATAATTTCATAGTTCTTTGGGTATTTTCTGTCTAGTGGCCTCCCTGCCTGCGCCTAAAATGTCTTGGTGGGAGATGCGATTATTGCATTTTTATACGAAACTACTAAATGTGAAATACATTTCTATATCAACAACAAGAACTCACACTTAAACTATGCTTACTACGCGCTTCAAATGCGTTCTATTCCACATGTGTCCATTGTGCCAGTGTACGAAAGAAAACACACTTCGGGCAAGTGTGGACTGTCATTGTTAATAGGCCTGCATGCTCATTAAAACAGTTTCCAAGCTCTCCAACATTGCAAAAAAAACAGCCATTTCAGACTGCCGTACTTCAAAATATACTCACCGGATGTATATGAAATTCAGATGTAAACTTGCACTGAACTTTGCTGCAGACTTTCCACAAAAAAAAAAAAAAAAACTCGCGGTCTACCGCAATTTTCATAACCATTTTTTATATTTTTTGTTTATACCAGATAATTTTTTGTCTTATTTTAGACACAAAATGTGACTAAATTTTGCTCCTTTGAAATTTTTTTATCTCTCATAGTTTTCGCGTAATGGTTTGTTAAAGTCATATTTTGAATGTTTCCGTTTTAACGACTACACTAAAACCAACTGATATACCAAACCCAAAAAAATCACAGTGGATAAAGACATTGCAGGCTACAATGACATGCCATTATAATTAAAGAATAAACATTATTTGCATTTTAAAAAAAATTCTGAAACTGAAAATAAAAATTTTAAAAATGCAATAATTTTTTTTAAATACAAATAACTTTTATTCTTTGTGTTGTGATTTTTTTAAGTTTGGTATATCAGTTGGTTTTAGTGTAGTCGTTAACACGGAAACATGCAAAACATGACTTTTAACAAACCATTACGCGAAAACTATGAGAGACAAAAAAAATTATAAGAGCCAAATTTAGTCACATTTTGTATCTAAAATAAAAAAAAATATCTGATACAAATAAAAAATTAAAAAATGGTGATGAAAATTGCGGTATACCACGCCCTTTGTATCTGAATTTTTCTGTTGCAATAAACCGAACAGATTTTTATATTTTTGCCCCTGAAATATCACATATATTGATGTCTAATTACGCCAAAATGAAGCAAAATAATTTTTTGCTAGCAAACAGTATGTTATTTTCAAAAACCGCTCTACCAAAATTGCGTATCGTATGACTGCACACAGTCTCAATTTTTTCTAAGCATTTGGTTACAAAATATTTGATTTAATTGCAATTGTTTGACATAAATGAAAGACCATGGCCGTAAGAATATTTTGTCCCAGTTTCAAATTTCCGCGTTTGACGCTTGGTAGCAGCGGAGCGATAAGGAACATACTAACACGCTCGGCTCGACAAGAAGCATATCGCCTCTATTCGCAGCGCGCTATATCAGCGTGAAAGGTTATCGTAAACTTTTTTTTTTCGTATGGGACTTTAAGAGGTGACCCTAAAATTTCATTTAAGTATAGTACGTTGTAAAAGCCAATGCACGCCTCTCGTTTTGCACTTTACGAATCCAGGTGATAGTTTGGAGTTTCGGCAGTCTAAAAAGCCGTTTATAGAGGCCCCAAAATTTTGTCTCTAAAAACGTGCTGAATTAAAAAAAAAGTAAGAAGTGTAGTTTCAAGTGCTTTCTGATCTCAGATAACCGCAATAGCACTAATTTAAACGGTTTCACGTAAAAAAAAGTTCGCGTGACACGGTACAACACCGTCACGCGTCAATTACCCCCGACAGACGATGTTTTGTAGTGCCTCGCTCTTTAGTTTCGCAGTGGTTTCGAAGATAATTTTTTAAACGCAAATTAATACATATATCAAAAATCCATTTCTACAGTTTTAACAACAGTATACACAAACGGATTTTTAGATTTTTTCCCCCTGAAATATTACATATTTCGTTGTGAAAACAAGCCAAAATAGAGAAAAATGTTTTTTTTTTTTTGCTAGCAAACGGTACATTATTTAAAAAAAAACGTTCTGGCAAAATTGTGCATTGCATGACTGCACGCAGTCTCAGTTTTTTTCAAAGCATTTTGCTACAAAAAAATATTCGGGTTATATGCGATTGTTTGAAATAAATGAAAGACCATGACTTGTGAATCTAAAAATTTCGGTACAAACATTCGTTTCACTCTAGGCAACTATTTATTGGTCAAATCAGTAATATAGACCTTAGTACTTCAAGTCATACAGTAGAGCTTTAATAGAGCTTTAATTTGTATTCTCTTTTTCACTTATTATATCATATAAAATCCGTGTTCACGAGCTGGCGCTCTGAAAGTGTGCGGAACTTCTGAATTCCTCACGAACGTCTCATAAATGCAGTTGCAACTACCAATTTTGTTTACAGGACACGTAACTTTAAGCAGGTAACCTCTGTGGCTACTCTAAATGTAATCACGTGCAGTTAAACAGTTTTTCTGTTTTCCATGCACTAATCACGTGCAGTTAAACAGTTTTTCTGTTTTCCATGCACCAATGCTCATGGGCGTAATTATCGGGAGGGGGCAGGGGATCCAAGGACCCCCTGAAATTAAAGTGCCTCCTTGCCAGAGGAACTCGCCTTGACCAGCAAGATTTTAATTTCGAAGATTAGTTAATGCTTAAATAGTTCCCAAACAATGCTTCTTAACGAAAATCATTAAAAATGTCACAGAATTAGCTAAACGTAACTAAAGGCGGGTATGTAAGGTTGTAAGGGATGTCCAGTGAAAATCCTCCTGGGTCTTGGCACTATTTTAACAGGACGTGACTATACATTCCTGAGCAACTGTGTATCGGTTCCTTCGATTGCGCCACATCCTCCATCCAAGATTTCTGTCACAGCAGGTCTTCACAGAGCCCACATCTTCTGGATTCTGGATGAGTAGAAGGGGAAGGAATAGGTCCAGGTACAAGGAACAAACATGTCATTTGTAAAGTTCATTGTACTACTGCTTTCTGCCTAACTCGTATCTCACAGTTATGTGGAAGACTATGTTCTGTTAGCAAAATGCCAGTCCAAAGAAAAGTTAAGACTTTAGACAGGTGGTTAAAAAGAAGTTCCGATGATAGTGGCTACACTCGAGAAGAAAAGAAACCAAAAACAAGAAGTAGGTATTAATTTGTCAGTCAATTAAATACTTTTATTATAATAAGGTAGTAATAAATTAACTCAAATTCAATACGATGTTTTTACAGCAAGTGTTTTCTCATTAAACTTAAACACTAAATCATCAAGTCGTTGATTACTCTTCACTAAGAAATGTAATATTTTGCATGCCGAGAATTTATAAACGTATTTGATGAACAAATTGAAGTTGCATGAAATTTGATACCATGAGAGAAAGTAATAAGAAGAAATATACTAAATATTTGTGATATATTTAGACAAGAAAATCACGTAACATAGGCGAAGTTGTAAGGTTATGAAATGCATGATTTTTGTGCATTTGTGGTTGGTTGCTTCTTTTGTTAATAACTGTCTGAGACTCGCGATTCACGTGGACACAATTATTATGCCCTTTATTGAAAGGCAACATTTCTCTATCAAAAATTATACATAGTTCGCAGTGGCTATGTTTTGTGACGATACAATCAAATGTATTATGTGATCTTACTAAACAATCAAATTTGATTAATGACTGTCTCAACAATAATATGTAAATGTCAATCGAAAAACTGCTTCAGCTAATATTTTCGCAACAGATACAGTATGATTATTGTAGAACACCCGTTCCCATGCCAAGAAAACTGCTAAAGTAACGTAATTTTACACCTTGAACTCCAACCACGGACCCTCCCGCTTTAATAGGTAAAATGAGTGAATTTTGCCTCCCCCTCCCATGAAAAAAATGGGGATCTATACCCATGCCATGCTCATAAGGCTGTGGCTCTTTCGGCCCCTCTCCCTATTGGCTAGTTTGTACAGCGCTCGCACAGTTTTGCGCAGGCGCCAGTCGTCAAGCAGCGTTGTTTTTTTACTGTAGCTTTCAAACCTAACAAAACCTTTGAATTAAAGCAAGCATTAAAAAAATTAAAACAAATCTAAATTAAGCTAAACAAATTTCATCTGACGTAAACGAATCCAAACAAACCTAAACTAACTGTCACAGGGGTTGGAGAAAAAGAGGGAATATTCGGCCTGCTCAGAAGAGACGAGCAGAATAGTATTAAGTGGAACAACCAATAAGGAGAGGGGGCTAACAGTCCATAGCTGTATTATGTTGAGGACTGCTAATGTGATGTGAAAGTGCTTGGCGCAGGTGTTCAAGAGGGACACGTCGCGGGTCGGCCTCGGTCTTGCCAGTGTCGCAGACAGCGGGGAGCCGGGAATCTCTGCAGAGTTGCCACAAGTAAAAAAATTTAACAACTAGATTCTATTTAGAAAGTTACGCTATGCCCTGCAAAGTGACGAAAACTCCGATGACCCATAAGGAAATGTAATGGCTCAAGAGGTTAAGAGTCAGAGGCAATTCTAAATAGCGAGGGAGGCAGGTTTTATAAGAACACAGGCAGAAAGCCCAGTAATATTAACTAAAGCAAAAAAAAAGTAAGTTGAAGAATAAAGCAAAGGTATGCCGTGTGCTGTATTACTTTTGCTAGTAAGGGTCGGAGGGAGCGCTGGCCATCAAGCCATAAAAACTGTTTAGAAAGTTACTGAAATATATGATAATATTTCTTCATTCTCTTCATTCCACGTCCAGATATTATTTTATGTATTTTTAGTCGACTCGACATAGAATCATGTTTGGCATGGACTATAACTTGCGCCCATAATATGGTTAAAACAATGGTAGCAACATATCTGTGTAGCACAAGAGATTAACTCCGTGCCATGTTGCCACATTGGGCGTGTAAAATGTGGTCTTACAAAATTTAGCCACAAGTATTTTTTTGTCTCCAATTGAATCGCTCATTTGAGAAACACCACAAGTCACTTTCAAGAAATAGCTGTTAAATAATGTTGTACTGAAAATGTATATTTTATAAACCTTCTAAATAAAGTAATGTTACTTTTAAAAATGGTGTATGTGTCACGTCTGTGTTCGACATTTAAGTTCCGCGAATTGAAGAGTAAATATCAATAAACCCATGTTGTGAAACATGTGACATGTGGTGTTTCTCAAATGACCGATTCAATTTTGCCTAGGATTCGCGTGGTATTGCGTGTTATGCGGTAGTTTCATACACACATACACATGCAAGATATATATGTATATATATTGGTTTCGAATTATAAGTGTATAAAATATATTTTTTGTATTTGGTTATTTAAATAACGCTAACTTAAACACATAAAACTGAAGTTTTATTATTAAAGTTTCTAATTTATACATGTTTAATTACTAAAAAAAATGCGACAAGGTCACTGTCGCCGAAAAAAAAATCTTGTTTCCCCCCTCGCCAACCTAAAATAAAAATATGAAATGACGCCCCTGATATACATATATATGTACTTCAATTAATTATATATGTAATTAATTAAAATACAAAGCATGCAACATTACCCTAAATACGTAGTTTATTAGTACAGTATCGCGTCTTCTAAGAAAAATTTTATTTCTAAAAATGTAAACAAAGTACTAGCTTTGATAAAAAGTGATACTAAATCTAGTAATAAAGTACTAACAGTGGCAACCCTGGGGAGGCTTCGTCGTGCGATGTAGCAGAGCCACGTGGGTGGTCGGTCACCCCCCTTCCTCTCACCACATCACCTACACCACCACCGAGACAAAGACGGCAGCTCTACTTCGCCTGGACGGCAGCACGACGTAGTTGTAGTAGTGTCGCAGTGAATGAATCACAACGCATACGTCGGCCACGTCAGACCTATTCAGCAACCGTCGGCAGTTCGTCAGGCACTACGGCCGATTTGTAGAGTTCGGGGACGGCAAGATCTGTGTTAAAAATCAAGTTGCCCAAGTTTATCCAGTCGCATCCGACGTAGGTTGATTGGCGCTCGTCGACGGCGAGGTCAGAGACGGTGAGAGACAGCTGGACACGATGACAGGACCTAGAAGAGGAGTCGGCCATGGCCTTTGTTAAAGAAACCATCGCAGCACTCGCCTGCAGAGATTACGGGAAACCATGGAAAACCGAAATCAGGATGGTCGGAGCGGAGGATCGAACCCGGGTCCTCCAGAATGCGATTCCAACGCAGAAGATAGTTGGAGTTTTTGTTGCTATGTCCAAAGTACATTAAATGTGTCGTACTCGTGCATATGATATATAACAGGTACCAACCACACGTTTGACTGGCTGGAGAGATTTTGGTCAGCACTTAGGGCCATACATAATCTTTCGTTTATTTCAAACAATTGCAAGTAACTTAAATATTTTTTTAAACAAATGCTTTGAAAAATATGACACTGAGTACAGTCATACGACACACAACTTTGCCAGAGCGTTTTATTTTTAATAATGTACCGTTTGCTAGCAAAAAAAAATATTTTGCTTCATTTTGGCTTATTTTAACAACAGAATGTGTGATATTTCAGAAGCAAAATTCTAAAAATCCGTTTGGCGTATTGCAACAGAAAAATTCAGATACAAACGATGATATACTGTACAAGTCTTAAAACTGTAAGAATGAATTTTTGATACATGTATTATTCGCGTTAAAAAAAAATATTATCGTAACGACTGAAAAAACTAAAGAGCGAGACCTTAATATCGAGGTCTTTAGCACTGGTGAGAGGTGACATGATGCGAGTATGGAGCAGCGTCGGAATGAAGGGGCGAGGGAAACGGGAGATCCACGAGAAAACCACCCAACCAGCGGCATCGTCCAGCACAAGCGAAAATACCGATACCAACCCCCGTCGGGAATCGAATCCGTATCGCCTTGGTGGGAGGCTAGTGCTGTAGCCACTGCGCCAATCGCAGTTCCCACCACACGTTTAAGAGGGCGGTAGATAAATAAGCCCTGAATGCTACAATTGAGATCTTCACTTTTCGAAAGTCAGTACAGAAAAACGATATAACAACAACCCCTCATAATTATATTTGCGACCTTAATTGTAACCATTTAGACGGAATTATGCATTTGTTAAGCATGATCTCTTGCGTCACAATTAATTGTAAGAGATTTCGTCGTCAGAAACTG
This sequence comes from Medauroidea extradentata, assembly GCA_003012365.1. Lineage (NCBI taxonomy): Eukaryota > Metazoa > Arthropoda > Insecta > Phasmatodea > Phasmatidae > Medauroidea > Medauroidea extradentata. Next base: position 1,377 of record PNEQ01093113.1, on the reverse strand, counting down.
TTCTCCAAATATACGTTACTCGATAAAAGTTTTACTCAGAAAGTTGGCAAAAACTATAGTCTGGCATCGTTATTTTTTTTTTTTGCAAATTGGCTTCAAGAAACCTACAATAAATTATGCTTTCCTCGCTGAATTATGTACCATGCACTCTTAAGATAACAGGTATTCTGAACTATTCATACATTACATAGTCCCCCCTTCCCCGCGCAATGTTACTAAATCTGCCTCTGCTTATCTCCGCAGTTCATTTATATTTTTATTGGGCTTTACACCTCGTCGAAAAATAGACATGAATTGAGAGGGAAATCGTCAACCATCCCAGCATTCGCAAGGAGCTATTTCGGAAAACCACTGAAAACCTAAATCAGGATGACCAAAGTCGGGACTAGACCCATGGTTTTAACGGATGCAAGTCCAACGTCTTACCGTTGTGGCACCCCGCTCGTTCCTCTGCAGCAGTATTGCCAATCAGTTTCGTAAAACCACCAAAACTTAACATGAAACCAGCTAAATGTCCCGTCAAACACAGAAAAAGGAAAGACACAAAATCGGGCAAATTTAGTTTTAAAATTTTTTTACACAAAAACGCTCTAAAACTATCAATAAAGTATTTTCTTTGTAGCAAAACTTGAATTCTATTTACTAAATATTAGTGACAATTTTACAACTGTCGAAATCCGAGTGCTATCACTAAGACATCGCAGCCCGCTAAAAACACTTCTTCGGCTAAATATTTACGATTTATTTTCTTTCTTTATGAACCAACTTTCATAAGGTTGGCAGTCATCGCGGCTCGGCTATCTTTGCTCTAGATGTTGCAGCTCTGAATACATCACATGTTTTACAGTGATAACATATGTTCATATAGTGAAGTCAGGATGATCGTGTTCAACTGTCTTTTAGTTATCCTTGAACTGTGGAAGCTTACACTCCTCGCCAATCGTCCAGTTACGAATATATATATGAATGTTTGGGATGTATATAGTGTACTATAGTGATAATACTGTTGGGACGCAATAACAGTTTGAATTTGGCGCCAACTGATGTGTACTAAAAAAAAGACAGTCTCGGTTCAACATGGCGGCCGGCAACAGGTTCGCTATTCGGTAGCTAGGTATAAATGTTTGCATCGACGAAACAATTGTACCTAGCTACCGAATAGCGAACCTGTTGCCGGCCGCCATGTTGAACCGAGACTGGTTTTTTTTTAGTACACATCAGTTGGCGCCAAATTCAAACTTTTATTGCGTCCCAACAGTATTATCACTATAGTACACTACTATATACATCCCAAACATTTATATATATATATATATATATATATATATATATATATATATATATATATATATATATATATATATATATATATATATA
>PNEQ01093112.1:79658-107837 GCA_003012365.1 Medauroidea extradentata | reverse complement strand
AAACACAAAATTTGTTTTCCATCAACCCACGATATCTATCTAACCAGTAGCGATATTGAGGTGGTGTTCGCGTCAGAGTGATGCTTACGTAAATATTTAAAAAAATATGTTTGTATTTTTTTTTATTTGTAAGAAACGTAATTATTAAGAATAAAACTTAGTTGGTCAATAATCAAGGCAGACGATCCGAAAAGCAGGAATGAGCAGCGAGAAACAACTTATACAGGAGTTTCACTACAGTAACCTATCGAGACGTAGTGTTGTACAACCTCTATGAGCCCAGGACATAGATATATATTTTTTTTTTCAATAAATTTTATTTTCAATAATTATTTCGACGTTACGTGACGCAGTTGTTTGTCACACAGGTCTAAATTCCGGGAGATTCTGGGCTCGAATTCCGTTAAAAGCTGCGTGCAAACGTTCAATTCTGACACACAAAAACTACAAGGCAGATCGAATTAGTACAATTTACATGTAGTCTTTAAAAGGGGTAAAATTGCAGTTCGCTTTCCACTTAGGTTCCTCTACAATATCAGCTGGCATATCGTCGGTATACTGCCAAAAGTGATTAAGTCATAAATGCTATTTCGTTTAAAAACAGTAATAAATTGTAGATATTAACAAAAATGTGGTAAGTTACTATACTGTGACACAACAGTACGAAACGACGAATAGACTTTAAACTTGGGCAATTGTTCGTGAACAACATATACATATTCCTAGCATTTTTATAATTTTATCTCATTTTGATATTGTCACTTTTGGCAGTAAACCGACGATATATCATCTCACTAATCTCAGGTTTGGGGCACCAAATACGTTTCCGCGAAACCTTTACTCTTTGAAACTTTGTAATGTCAATAAAGTTAAAGTGAATATTTTGACAATATATAATTGAGGGCACCGTCACCAATGGTTGTGCACAGGGTAAACAGATTTTTTCTCATTCGATTAACCACTTACCTTAGATGTCTGTAACTACCCTAGAACGTCAAATTGGCAGGTTTATAAATAAGGCCCAGGTGAAGTCGCTGTTAGTGGCAGGGACAAACTTAAGACTGCTTTTCGCATGGACAGCTATAGCTACTTATCCTGCTGCAGAATTAGTTCAACTAGCCGCTTGGACATTCTAACACTTGATGACTGAAGTACCAATCTTGTGTACAAAGAGGTTTTTAAATTAAAGTAAATATTATCAGTTACGAATAATACTCGCGAGCAAAGCCGCGGGGGACTGCTAGTATCATTAATATATTTAAATTACTCCATAACTGTTAATATAAATTAAACAAGTTGATAAGAATGCAAAAAAACAAAATTAGCTTGAATGTAGGAAAAATATATTGAAAAAATTTAACATGCAAATTACTTAAGTCATGTCGTATTTGATACGGCACAAGTCTGCTTCAGTTCACATATATTCTTGCGTGATAGCCTACAGGTTTGTGAACCCACTATTTTTTCCAGTCTACAACAACAGGCTACTCATTGTAGCAGCAGACAATGTACAAGGATATGACAACCAGGGGCGTCGTAAACGGAGGGGGTGGCGGAGGGGACACGTCCCCCCCCCAAAAAAAAAATTCGTAGTTTTTAAGATTAAGATTTTCTTCAGTTGTATATTAAATATTTTGATGCAGAAACTCTTCAAACAGCAGCATTTTGCACCTTAAAATATAAAATTTCCCGGTGGAGGACTCCTACACACCCGTTTATTACGGTGGTTATATGTACACTTTCTCTACGTCCCCCCCCCAAAAAAAATCAAATTCTTACGACACCGATGTGAGGACTTAGTGTACACAGGACTGTGCAGTCTAGACGGGCTGGTCGTTGAACCTGCGAAATATTCGGATCTCTAACAATGATAGGTAGGGCCCGGTAGTTTTCGCGAAAAGATTTTTGCAGCACTTTGTTTCAGTGTCTTACGTGCGCACCTGCATCTCTGCTTTGTGGCCAGTGCTTGGATGCCGTAACACCCAGCGTCTGGAGGTTAAACCCGCAAATCACAGATGTGATGTGTCGCATTTGTCCGTGTACTGATTAGCACATTCAAAGAATAATTCTGCACAAAAACACTCTGCCAATAATCATGACGTTGAGATGCAGGTGCGTACGTAAGACACTGAAACAAAGTGGGGCAAAAATCTTTTCGCGAAAACTACCGGCCCCTAATGATAGGGCCACGATTTTGTCGCGAAAAGATTTTCGCCCCACTTTGTTTCAGTGTCTCTCGTGCACATCAGAAGTTCTGTTTCAAGGTTATTGGCAGCGTGTCTTTGTTCAGACACGTTTCTTATTTGACTGAACCAATCAGAATAAGATTATTGTGACTCTTTACGTCTGTAATTTGCCAAGGCAAGTGAGAGTAATATTATCCAATTACGGGCGATGTAGCAGACCTGTAGACATACACATGACGTATCGAAACCAAATGTTGCAAAAATCGTTTCACCATAAAATCGTGGCTCTACAAATTACAAATCATTGTGTTAACTAACAAATCCTGTATAAGCATTAATCTAATACTTGTCTATACTACTGGTGGCAGCTTTGTAACTTACATATTTGTTAAGTCCGCCGCACAGGGTACAGTCTTCCTTACAATATTGTAAACTAGGAGTCGTACTTGCTCGGCTACTATAGCTTCTGTACTCAGAATCGTGCCTGCTACTAGCTGCCCTTGCGAGCTCTTGTATTGGATTTGCCTAACTGCCGCCGTCCGATTTTTGTTGCGAGCTACATTACAACATTTAAGGCCATGATCTCTTGTATATTTCAAACAATTGCATATAACTCAAATATATTTTTTAACAAATGCTTTGAAAAAATTTCAGATAGTGTACAGTCATACGATACATAATTTTGCCAGCGTGTTTTTTTAAATAATGTACCGTTTGCGAGCAAAAAATTACTTTGGTTCATTTTGGCTTATTTTCACAACAAAATATGTACTATTTCGGGGGCAAAAATCTAAAAATCAGTTTGGTGTATTGCAACAGAAAAATTCATATACAAACGTTGATATATAGGTGTTAAAACTGCCAAAGGAATTTTTGATATATGTATTAATTTGCGTTACAAAAAATATTTTCGAAACCACTGCTAAACTAGAGATAGAGAGGCCTTAAGGTTGTTCAAGTGGGGAAAAATGAAAATTTTATATTTGTATGAAACAGTGTTAGTTTTATACACATTACTTGAGAGAACATATACTTCTAACGAAAAAAAATTAGCTCAGCTAGTTTTCCCGTAATGGTAGTTCAAAGTCAAAATTTGCGTATTTTTATTTCATACAAAACTTGAAAACCAGTTAACATAATGGAATGGAAAAAATCATATCAAAACAACGTGTCATTGTCTATGGCTAGTAGAATATAAAACACATTACAAAAACTTTCATGTTTAATAAAAATTTTCAAAATTTTAACATTTTTGGTTACTTTTAGAAATTTACTTTAAACACAAAAATAATTTATATTGGGTTTTATATGCTTCAAGCCGTAGTCCATGCCATGCAGTTTTGATGTGATTTTTTCGATTTCATTATATTTACTGGTTTTAAAGTTTTGTATGAAGTAAAAATATGCAAATTTTGACTTTGAAGTGCCATTACGAGAAAACTGGCTGAGCTATTTTTTTTTTTCATTAGAGGTAAATGTACTCTTAATTAATGTCTACAAAACTAACACTATTTCATACAAATATAAAATTATGATTTTTCCCCACTCGAACAACATTAAGCAGCGGCCAATCAGAATTTATCAAAACAACTACACTAGAAGTTTTAGCACGCGCGAGTGTTGAGAATATAAACATGGAGAGAAAGAAATGAACGAAAGAGCAGTTACGAGTATTACAATGCTTATTGAGAGAAGCCTTGTTTGTATGTGGTTTGAAGTGATAACTACCACAATAATAATCTCCGTAATGAAGCTTCCGAATAAATTAGTAGGCCTACAGCAGTTCAGCATGCTACGTAGCCAGCTATGTGTGCAGCGAAAACTTGAGTCGTACCTAGTATATCTGTTTGTAAAAGAAACTTGTATAGAATCCAGTACACAAATTTGTAAGAAAAATTGTACCATGTGCATTAAATTTTTTGTGAATCGTCAACGTGTATACGCGATATGATATCTAAAGTGGTTAAAATACTTTTATTCGGAAGAATTTGCCCATTTGTTTCCCGCCGTTATATTATTTACATTATTCAACTTCAGAAGTTTAATTCTTTCAAATTAAGGAAATTTGCATAAAGCAAGACATTCCCTCACAAAAGTTTAAACTTTTTACAATTCAAAATGCAGATCAAATCCGACTAATTACAAAAATTTCTCTCGCAATTATCTCAATACCTTTGTTCGCTTACATCTCTGACTGTGTATTTAAGGGTTGGAATAATATCCCTCACGGTCTCCTAACTAATAACTTGTTCCTGAATTATTTATAAGGCAGAACGTCTGTAATGGCGCGGTGTTTGGATCCGGGTCAAACCGGATATTCCTATGCTGAGAGGAAGAAACTGGGAACGGAATCGATGCCAATCAAAATGTCTGCCCTTCGGCAGCCTGGGTCCTCGTAGATAGCAGGCGAAATACACCGCAAAGATCTCAGACGTGTTTATCCGTAAGCTGTTAGAGGAATGACTCTTCCTAAAAAAATTTTTTGCGTGTGGAAAGTTTACCGCGAGAACTTTGTCTTCCGCGCTTCGGGAGCTATTGTTCGCTTCTCCGATCTCTTTCCCTTCCGAAAGTTGTGGCGCGGAGGGAAGGTTTTATTTATAACTTCGAAGCAAACTCCTTTCCTTCCGAAGAGCTTTTAGAGCGAGGGAAAAACTGCGAACTGCGACCCTCATAAAAAACAGTGACATTTCGGACTGGTGTCACCTTTGCCCAATAGAAGTGTTTAGAGGTTCGATAAAGGTATTATTTCTAGCAACGCCCACATGTAGAGACATGCAAAATTCGCGTTATTTTCTGACAGCTGACTAGACTCCAAGTGACTATAGGCTCGTTCGACGTCTCCCGCTGGCCGATATTGTCGTGACTTGCCGCGGAGAATGCTCACACGGTAGAGAGGCCAGTCTCTGTAAAGACGTAACACACGTCAATTACAACACAAAAGTTCGTGGCTAATTTAATCGCAGATTATGCTCTGTTATGTATAGGAAAGTGAAGTTTAATCTGCTGGTAAATGATAACGCGAATTTTGCATATCCCTACCCATACATTGTGTTTTAACACTAACAAGATCACGCATCCTTTCTTACTGTCAAAACATGGTATAAGTAGGGATAGGAAACATTCGTAGGTTCATTTACCTGTAGGCTAAACTTCAAAACAGTATGGATGTTCGAACATCTAACATATTTTTTCCATTGACTTGTAAACTATTGTCAAAACATTTATCTGCCTATACACTACAATAAGAATGTCGCAGGTCATTCAAGTGGTCAAATTTTTTCAAACACCAGCGGGGACTAGTAACGATATATTTTTAATAAACCCAGACAAAAAAGAGGGGTGTTATAAGTTTAACGTTGTTATTTATATATGTGTGTCTGTGTATCTGTGTGTCAGTCTGTGGCACCTTAGCTCCTATCAGACGAACCGATTTAGAAATAGTTTTCTTTTCATTAAAAAGTTAACTAGAATGACAGTGTTATTAGTTAGGCCTATGATTCAAGAAAATATTTTCAGCCGTTTGAAGATCATCAGCTCTTTTCTAGTTGTTGAAGGGATACGATAAACGTCTATTGGTTTGATCGATTCGTAATTTAGTATCCTGTGAGTTGAGAATGTTTTATTTTTATTTTTAATTCAAGTCTTGTGAGCAGAATGTTTGATGTGAAACATATTAAACTGCGAAGGACTGTCACATTTTACAAAATACTGCTGTACTTAAAAAAAAAAAAAATTCTTGGAAACTGGTAACGAAAATGGTTTGGGGCATCTCAAAACAAAATATTTTTACTGTGTGTAAGTAATCTAATCAGTCATTGCTCACTTAAGAAACTATGGGGAAATGTTATGATGCTTTGGCATGACATTCATTGACTACTAATACTCCAAGTCGTGACTATTGCACTGTCAGCAAAAAAAAAAAAAAAAGTCTGTAACTTATAAGTAGAGTCATGCAAATATTGCGTTATTATTTGTCGATAGGCTAGAATCCACCAACCTATATTATTCCGATCTAACTCCGTGGCGTTTTTTACTTCAGGCGTATGTATATTTCTCTGATCGAATTACAGGATAGTGGGCACTTTAACATGTGATCTTGTATCATTGGTTGAAACAGTTCTTCTGGCGCACCTCAAGTCAAAACAACAGATGCCAGATGAACACAAAGTCTCTTGCAATCCCGCCTGCTGTCAGATATTTACGCGTTATTTGCAAGATTCTCTACTTGCAAGCGCTTAAAATATAATTTTACCTTCACGTTTATTTGTAAAATTTTCTATCATTTGAACGTGAGTTGCTCCAGCCGATGTTGATGCAGTGGACGGAGCGTTTGCTTCCAACCATTGCGACCTTGGTTCGATTCCCCGTAGGATCGGTCTACGGTTATTCTGATGAGGGTTACACGGTGGACGTTGCATTTACCGGGTGGGTTTTCACTGGCCACTCCCTTTTTCCCCACATTCTGCATTCTGTCTCTCGCCAATCGCAGAGCTTTATTTCATGTTGTCCTTCAGGAAGCATCATATGCCTACTTGCTCAAAGTCACAGAGTCTTCTGTTGGTACAGCCTGGTGAAAATATTTTTGCAACAATTGTTTCCAATGCCTCACGTACACATCAGCCACACTGCTTCATGCACTGAAGGAAAAAAAAAACATGTAAAATCAAACAATATTGGTTTGCAATAACAATGTGGTACATTTAGATACATGCGAACAAATGTATGGTTTGTTACAACCAAATTATTTCATTGATATATATTTTTTGCTTTAACCAAATAACGTGCTTGATGACGCCATACAGATATTGTTAAATCAAACATACATTTGTTTGAGAAACCATTAAATTATACGACATTTAAAATTATTTTGCTTGCTCTTATCACGAAATAAAAGTTATTTGCACAGCAACTTTAATTTATACGAATATATATTCGTGTAAATAATAGAGATACGCACGGATTCGATACTACAGCCTTCCTATATTACCGGCTTCACACGTTACCCCTAGACCACTACAACGTAATGACCTATATTTACAAATTTTTATAGTTACATACCTGTGAAATGTAATTCCGATAAACTCGTTATTCAGTTAGGCTCGTGTGCACTCGGCAAAATGTTTTTAACCGTTATAGTTATATTCAGTCATTTAATCTAACGTAAATACACAGAAACTAACACAAAAATGTATACTCTACAAATGTAGTAAATATATACCTATACTAAAAAAAAATACAAATAAAAGTGAGACAAGTTTCCTAAACCACCTTGTGTGTAACAGCTAACAGTTGAACCAAATAACCGCCATTACAAGAACTACTTCCCGAACGGACATATTTCGTCGCTGCCAACCAAATAGCTCGTTTGTTTAAATTTCTGCCATGCTTAAATGTACCAAATCTGTAGAGTACGTCAAAACAGCGGTTGATTCAAGTAGATATGATAGTAAAAGCAAATAAATGAAATTGTTTAAGCAAAATAGCGTTCGTATTTTTAACAGGAACAAATATTTTGGGTGAAACCAAATGCACGTATTGTTAAGTATAACAGAGCTGTAGATGTGCACGTGAAGTATTGAAACAAATCGTTGCTTAACTCTCTCCACTAAAATTCACCAGCTATAGTTATAGGTTCCTGACCTTCGTAACTTAGAGTGCTCACGTTACAAGATATTAGGCATTTTACAGCAGACCTCATACAACTGGCTGAAATGCCCTTCAGGCGTGCCACACACACATGCTAGCCTACATCAGAAGTCCAATGAAAATATAGTAACTGGGAGTCCAGTCTGTTGTCAGATAATAATGGGGAATTTTCAGGTCTCAACTGATCTCGTCTACTTAAGCTAGGTTTACACAAAAAGCGTTCCTCAAAGCATCAACGTATAGGGTAAACCTTTCATACTTCTTGCTACTAAGCCTTTGAATTTCAGTACCGGAATGATAACCTTGTATGAGATACATTCGTAGAGCAAGTAATTTTTGGTGAAAATATTTTTGCAACAATTTTTTTCAATGCCTTATGTGAATTTTTGCAGTTCTGTTTCATAGTCAGTGATTGGGTGTTTATTACTCTCAGCATCTTGAGCTTCTACCCGCAAGTCACAGTTGTGTGGTGTCGTGGTAATATTGTTCTGATTGGAGCAGTCAAATGAGAAACGTGGCTGCACTAATACGTTCTGCCAATAATCGTGAAGCAGAGATGCAGGAGTGGACGTAAGACACTGAAAAAAATTGTCGCAAAATTCTTGGCAACAAAAATTACTGGCTGTATATAATGATCACTCATTGAAGAAGCTACACATGTCTGCTCTCTGTCGGTAACCTATTGAAATAGGTGTACAGATCCTACCCAATTATGTGAAGCCTGTAAAGCGGTTTTGTACGTAGTCAAAGTATAATTTAGCCTAACATTTTTTCCTGTCCCAACATTTTACAGAAACCTTGGAACAAAAACCATTCCTTAAGGCCAGCGTTTCTCACGCAAACACGCTCTGAACTCGTTCTACACCGAATGTTGCCGTTCATCATGGCTCGGAGACTCGGCGCGGAATTCAAAGAAGACAGCTCCCCCACACAATGAAGTCTGGGAGAAACTAAACGAACCTTGCTCCAGTATTCATACAGGAAGGCTTAAAATGCCTTCCCTCCCCCCCTCACATCCTCCCCCTTCTCTTCCACGCAAACCCCTCCGCCCGACCCGAGCACCGTCCCCTCGCTGATATGATTTATGGACCCTGAAACCTCCTTCATTCTTATGCTAATCCCCCTGCAAGTTAACGTGGTTATTCCGCGTCTTGAACATGAGATGTTCCGGTCGCTCGTGGGGGAAGACAGACGTAGGCCCTATATGTGTTCAAGTCGCTCGCATGTCCTTACCAAGAGTTGTAACACAAGACACGTTCTTAACACTTAAGACTCGCATTCAGGTCAACCCAGGTTCGATTGATCCTCAGCTCAGGCTCTCGTGATTTCGGTTCTCCATGGTTTCCCGAAATCGCTCCAGTGAATTCAAGGATGGTTTCGTACAGCCACAGGTTCCAATTTGTGTTATTTTACTATGTTTTATTTTTAAAATCCTGAAAGGAAGCAGATATCGTCAAACCGAAACCGTTACATAGAAATGTTGGTAATTGTTTGTACTATCGAGCCTTATTTTTTTAGAACATATGTTTCTATAATTTTGGTTAGTTATTGACTTGAAGAAAATTTAACTATTCGCCAATTATAGAAAATTATGTTTTGGAAAAATTAAGCTACGTAGTACAAACTTTATGTAACGGTTTTAATATATCTGCTTGCTTTTAAGATTCAAAAAATTAAACTCTGGAAAAACGGTACAAGTAGGGATCTAAGGCCTTAACAAAGGCCATGGCCGACTCCTCTCTTAACTCCTGTCATTGTACCTAGTTGTGTGTCTCCGTTTATAATGACCTCGCTGTCGACAATACGTAAATCCCACTTACCTGACCTTCAGTATTATGTAAATAGATACACCATATTTTCGCGAAATTATTTGTGTAGGCCTGCTCCATGGTCGATGATTGCAAGTTTTTACTTCCTCCTACTTTGGGTTCTGCCCGATAATCATAGATAGGGACCTCTGATTTCCGCGAAAATAATTTTGCCCCAGTTTGATTCAGTGCCTTGTGTGCATATCTGCAATTTGGCTTCAAGGCTATTGGCAGTGTATCTTTGTGAACGGTCGTATTTCGTTTGACTGAGCTAATCACATTAAGGTGACTGCAGAACAACACGTCAGTGATTAGTAGGTAAAACAACAAGACTTGTGAGAGTCGAAACATCCAATGGCTATCCATTAAGAAGAACGGCAGATGTGTACGTAAGACATTGAAACAGACTGGGGCAAAATTCTTTTCGCGAAAATCAGTGGTCCCTTATCACAGACGTGTGGTGTCATGGTAACATTGTACTGATTGGTGCAGTAAAAAAATTGACACTTCACCGCTTATATCACTGTAAAAAAACTTCCTCAAATGTTTAGGAAGTTATTACCCCAGACGCAGTATCGGACAGTTACCATACTTCCGTCTTGTAAACATGCAAACTTTTACAGTTGTTACAATACAAGTCTGGTAACTTCAGTATGCATTTGACTGTTTTATAAATAGGTTTAGGAGTGTTACCATGGATGTCTGGGTAACTATTCTATCATACCTACATATACGCACGTCTGGTAACTTTACGAACTATTTTTTACAGTGTACAGAAAGAAACGCCGCTATTTGCCACGGAGCAGAGCTGTAAATATGCAACAGAGTGTCGCAGAATTATTTTTGAGAATTTCGTGGGTTCCTATGTGTTAAACATCATTTACGACAATTGTTTCAGAGTGAGTATTGTTAAAAAAATTAATCCTTTTTTTATTTCCTCTGAACTAGCATTGTGACCTAAAATGGATAACAAAGACCACATCTGATTCCTCTCACAGTCCTTTCAATGTGCGAAGATGTGCGTAACCGTAATGTCGTCGCTGTCGAGAAGACGTAAAGCCTTCTTAGCTTGGTTTACCAATAATTACTGCTTCACGTATACCAAAAGGTGCCAAAATTTAACGGGTCCGAGATTTGCCCTGCTGGACTCCGTATGCGCCTCGCATCACTCTTATAAGCGATCAACATTTTGCTATTATGCGGTCTTCAGATTCGCTTGAAACGTGTTCTAGCTGCGGTTTGCCTATACTTCTTTCTCAGACAGAACTAGTTTACCAATTTATACTACACACTTCAAATAATTTTCCTGAAATTTTCTAGGCTTCTTGACTTCAAACCAGAAGAATAATGCCTAAACACAACAGCCGCGAAATGCTCCTATAAGTTTAAAAATTAGTACTTATAACGCCACTTCCGTATATTATTGGGAAATTGACGGCCATAGGACACGGCCGTAGAAGAACAGGTCTGGACACTCGCCTGGAAACTTGACCCCTTTGTTCTTTGTCTGTAGTGAACCACGTTACCGAGAATATTGTGCTTTATTGGCGCTTCAGTTAGGGCGGTCGGACTCAAACTCCGCCCACTTCCTTTCTACTAAGATATACAATTTATCAAAACGTATTTTTTTTTTAATTTATGAAATACTTCCTTCGCTCACAAATTTAAGAAAAGGTTCTAGCAATTTTTATTTACTTTATAAATGTAACAATGGAAAAAAGTGAGCGGAGTTTGAGTCCGACCGCCCTAATCGAAGCGCCCAATAAAACACAATATTCTCGGTAACATGAACTGCAGCCAAACAACAAGGGGGTCAAGCAAAATACATTGGTCGGTAGGCGAGTGTCCAGACCTGTTCTTCTACGACCGTGCCTAGATACTAACACCGGTCAGCTCTACGCAAATACTAAGAGCAAGCTTCTGAAAAATAACCTAGCGGTGTGAGGTGAAACTAACACATATTTTGATATTATTTTTGTATATTTTTTATTATTTTAATATGATTTATTAAGTGTTAACGTGTTTTTTTTTAATTCTCCCCATACAACGAAAATATGTTCTCCATAGAGAAATTATTCTCAGAATTTTTATGTTGGCAGCGTACATCTGAAATCAATTAAGAACGTAGGGTGCTGTTCTCTGGTGGTTTGACGTGATAACATAATCAGAATTCTCGCCAAAGCGCTCGAGCTGCCCGGTACAGTGTATTTAAACTATTCTACGTTTAAAATTACATGCCTAAAAATACAGCAAACACTCGCAGTTTTGCCATTCTCGGTCCCTAGATTGTTTTTTTATTACATTTAAGGCCATGCTCTTTCATTTATTTTAAACAGTAACTCGAATATTTTTTAACCAAAGGCTTTGAAAAAAAATTGAGACTCTGCACAGTCATACGATACACAATTTTGCTAGAACCTTTATAAAAATAATGTACCGATTGCTAGCAAAAAAACATTTTTGGCTGCATTTTGGCTTATTTAGACCACAACATTTCAGGGGCAAAAATCTAAAAATCCGTTTGATGTATTCCAACAGAACAATTCAGATACAAACGGTGATATGTAAGTGTTAAAACTGTAAGAATGAATTACTGATATATGCATTAATTTGCGTAAAAAATATTTTCGAAACCACTGAAAAACTGAAGAGCGAGGCATTAAAGGCCGAGATTTTACTAAGTGTATTTCTAGGGCTAACAGGATACTGAGATAAGGAACTACGACGATACGTTTCAGTCAGCGAGTCCCAGAATATTATTTTCATTACTTTTGCCGCTTCAATTCAGCTGGATTCGTGGATTCACACAATTCATCTGTATGTTTCTGGCGCAATCTGCAAATGGAACAGCTTCCCACGTTATTTATCTTGCTGGATCGATGCGGGTGTTCAGAGATTTTACGGCTGCCATTGGCTTGTGAGCTGTTTATTCAGTTTTGAAACAATTTTTCATTCAGTTACTCCATTTCGAGACATATCTGACTGTAGACATTCTACACTAGTTTTAAAAACTACACATATTTCCTTGATTAAAATAAAATTGTTGAATAGGTGACTTGTATTGTCTTTTGTAATTTACAATAAATAATTTTTTTTATTTCTTTAGCTTTACGTGACTTTGACAGCGAATTCAATACAATATGCTACAAATGTCTAGAGGCACCTATTTCTGTGAAAATATTTCTGCAGCAGTTTGTTTCATTTCCTCATGTGCACATCTGTAGCTGTGTTTCATGTTTGGTGATTGGCTGTTTTTAACTGTTACGTAACTTAACAGTTTACTGCAAATTATATACGTGTGTTATCGCGCTAACCTTATCCTAACGGATACAGTCAAACGGAATACGTGTTTTTATAGGTGCTTCGGGATAAGGTGACCACTCAAAGAAGCCCTGCTTAAGTTATATTTTCAGCCAATTCGTATCTTTCCGCGTGTAACGGCTAACGATGGGACATATCTAACCTTTGTGGACACGTCACTTGATGTTTGCTCGTGTAAGATAAATTGTGCAGTCGGTAGGAACCTATATAGTTTGGTAAAAATTATTATCAATTATACATGTAAAATACAATAATGTCGATTTCTGTTTAGTTTGTTTCAGTATTGTTATATTTAAATAGGAAATTACATGGAACTGTATTGCGTAATTTTAAAAATTAAAAAAATATATATATGAATATTGTACTTAATTTAACTTTTGTAGAGTCAATTGTTTGAGTATTTTTGTAGAGAAATGTTGGCTCAGCGTTGGTAAATCGTTAGCATTACACATGTTACGCACACAATTTCAACCATCCAGTGACGTTGGGCCCATGTAGGAAATTAGTAAGAATCCAACAAAAAATCGCCGTTGGGCCTACGTTGTTTCACGTGACATTTCAATATTGAGCCAACATGTCATGCCAACGTTGGCCCAACCAAATCTGGCCACTGGGGAGCAGTACTGGAAAATAAAGATATATGTTGTCCAAAATGCTATTAATATGTGTTCTATTCCGTAGTTAGGTTAAAATTACAACAAATTACCCAGAAGAAAATTTATGACACAAAAGTATAAACTTCGAACATGGTGACTATCACTCACTTTTAAAGTGGCTGCATGGGTGGCCGTATTTAGCTTCTTGACTAGACTGCCAGCTGATGTGCCGTTTTCAATCACAACCCTCGAAGATATGCTCCATTAAAAACTTTCAGTGTGTAACTTCCCTTCATTTTTTTAAATGCATAAGTTCGTAACATTCTTACGTTAACTACCTGCAATAATGGTCCAAAATATGTACGCCCTTCCGCAGCAATGGAGGAGAAAGTGAGCCAGCAGGTATCACGAAAGTTACCAGCTATCAAGGCCGGAGTCCTAATTCTCGGCTTCCTGTCCTACGGCTCGGGCATGCTACTGCGCCACTTCACTCCCGCGGGGCCGGTAATAAAATCTCCCACCACCGCAGCCCCTGGGGGAAGAGGAGGTTGGGGAGATAGTGTTTTTTGTTTTTACCACCCCTACACAGCCGTATGTTCGCCGGGCGGAGGTTTTTAGCCGAGTGTTGTTGCGGATTCGTGGAACTTGCGCCGGGGCTCCCGCCGTTGGGGCGGGAAACAGAAAAGCAAACGGAACAAGTGTATCGTGCATCGTCATCGGACTTGCAAATGAAGGGACCCATCTACCCACAATACCCCCCCCCCCCCGCGGTAGTTTTTGTTTCCTCCCAGCCGGGCTGCAAAACACACGCTCACCTATAAAGTCTTGCCGACTTACACAATTCTACAGCTACTGATGTTTGATGAAATAATTTTGCATCAGCTTGTTTCAGTTTCTTATCTGCAAATCTGCAGCCCTGCTTCATGTTTAGATACGCCTGATTTTCAAGAAAATATTTCTACAGCAATTTGTTTCAATGCCTTGGTTCGACCTCTGCAGTTATACTTCTTTGTTATTGGCATTGTGTCTTTTTGTAAACGTTTCTCACTTGACCGTACCAATCAGAATAAGGTTACCGCGAATAACACACATCAGAGTTGTTTATATTTTTTAAAAAAATTATTGAATTTTTAAAATTTTTATTTTTAGTTTCAGCATTTTTTAAAATTCAAATAATTGTTATTCTTTAATTATAAGTATGCCATTGTAGCCTGCAATGTCTTTATCCACTGTGATTTTTTTGAGTTTGGTATATCAGTTGGTTTTAGTGTAGTCCTTGAAACGGAAACATGCAAAATATGACTTTAACAAGCCATTACGCGAAAACTATGAGAGATAAAACATTTTCTTAAGAGCTAAATTTAGTCGCATTTTGTGTCTAAAATAAAAAAAAATATCTGGTACAAATAACAATTAAAAAAAAATGGTGATGAAAATTGCGGTAGGCCGCTCCCTTAAGACACGCGATAGTCAAATTCAGCCAATCGCTGACCATGAAGCCGAGTCGCAGTTCTGCACGTGAGTCACTGAAGCAAACTGACGCAGAAATCTTTTCTCATATTGGCAGCGTATCCGTGTATAGAGGCACAGAGTATTTAGGAATACAGAAGTGAAATAGCCGGTAGGACAGCAAGCTCAGTCGTATACGCCAGCAAAATGGCTTCCCTGGCCAGCAACATGGCGGAAATGCTTACCGTCAGTCAGTGTAAGGTGGCTGCCCTGCTAGCCGGCAGCCAGGCCAATAGGGAACCTGCAGTAACATGCAGGAGCCAAATATACACGGGGCTGGTATCAACAGCCTTGAGCAGCCAATAATCGGCGAAGTTCGCCCGTATAAAATAATCCGCCACGTCGTTTCACGTCTGTATTACCTTTCAGTCTGTGATAGAGACATCACTTACTTGACTGCAGCAATCAGAACAGGGTTGGTGCGACACCACATGTTTGTGGCTACTGGCTAAAACCCTCAAGACTCTGAGAGTTAAAAACAGCCAATCACTGACAACGAAGCAGAACTGCAGATGTACATATACACAGTAAAAAAAAAAATTTGTACATTTACAAGGAACATCTTGGAAACTAATATCAGAACGTAATAAGTCAGGTAATGAAAGTAAGATGTCAGAAACCTTTTAAAGTGGTTACAAATATCGTAAACACCTTTGCGAACTAGTAAAATAAACGTTAATGAGCAAATTTTTCGATTTGAAACAAAATAAACCTAGGAGACCTGACCAATTTTACAAAACATTTCGTAATTTTACAAAAAATAATTTTGGAAACTATTTCCAAAATTTTTGATACACTATAAAAAAGTGTTGTAAACTTAACCAGATATTAGCTGTAAATATACAAAATTTGTTTGTATATTTAGGCTACAGAAATATTTGTAAATGTACAAAGAAGTTTGTAAAAATACAAGTTTTTTGTAAATTTTACAAAAAGTCTTTGTAATGTTACCAAAATTTTTTTTGGAAACTGCTTTCCAAAAAAAGTTTTGTAAAAGTACTCATTTTTTTTTTACTGTGTACGCAGGAACCCTTGGTTTTCGCGGAAATATTTTTGCACCACTTTGTTTCAATGCATTGCGTGCACATATGCAAATCTTCTTCGCGGTCAATGATTCCATGTTTATCTCTTATTGTCTTGGGGTTATCTCCGCTAATCACAGACGTGTGTTCTCGCAGTAACCATGTTATGATTAGCAGAGACACGCGGCCAATTACCACGAAGCAAAGCTGCAGACGAGTACATAAGCCATTGAAACAATCTGGTGAAAAAAATAGTCTCGTGTAAATCAAAACTCCTTGTATATAAGTAGGGACCTGACAAATTCGCGTTATCTATTGGGCACAAGCTAAAATTAAAATGACTGTGTGTTCCTGTCACTTTCGCAAAAATTGTACATCGACTTATATGGCACCTCCCGGAGGACGCAGATACAAAAATAAAGAAACACCTAAATGCAAGTCAAATCTTGTGGTATAACTGTTCCAGCGAGCAGCCAATGAACAGCTGTTGTCTGTATGAGAACACATACATTCTTGCAGGCCAGCCTACATATAGGTCAGTGAAACCGCGAATTGTTCCGGTCCCTACATATAAGTTGAGACAATGGTTCATCGCGGGAAAATTTGACTGTTTCCTAGGATTCAACGCACATTCAGCTTATCAAAAGCTCACTGGCGTTTCCCTGTACGTGGAGCTATTACCCTATTTAACTGAGCCAACAGGAAACACACTTTTGTAATATTTGAGGTCTGCTGTTGGTCTGCAGACAACTACGGAAAGTCAGAAGTCTATCGCCCAATCATACATGTGGCGGAAAATACAGAGTTTTCAATGGTATGTTGACACAAAAAATGTTCCCGATATACCATTATCTCTATATATAAGACATTGAACAGTTGGTGCAAAATTATTTTCACTAAAAGTTAGTAATAGACTTGTTCCTCTGACGTCATCATGCAACACACTGAACTCGCGTGCCTGGACATTTGTCGTTGTGAGTGAATGCAGGAGGACTACTGACAACCCTCATGCGGTTGGCACAGTGGCACTCACCTCACACCAAGGGGATCCGGGTTGGATTCATAGAGGGGTCTTACCACAGTTATTTTTTTATGTGGTAAACGTTGTTGCCGTCTGCTGGCAAGATTTATTGGAGTGCTCCCAGTTCTCTCGCCTCAGCATTCCGTCATTTCTGCATTGTCGGCCATCATATCCGGTTATCCTACAGGATTCGCAGACTCCATAGTCGTATAGTTAGAAGTTTTCTCGTTGGGTATGATGCCCTGTCCTTTGGTACTCTTATTCCATTAGATATTTAACTAATCACCTGGTAATAAAGTATAGTAGAAGCTGGTATTGGTTACTGTTGACTGATATTTAGCGTTCATACAGACCCTTAAAGGTAATCTTATGGACTTTTTTCCTGTAATTTTCAGACCGTTGACGGTGTTGACCTTCAGTTGGGATAGGCTGAAACCTCGCTTGTTCGCCGTTGTCTTCCAAGTATCGGTATGAGTAAGGTTAATTCTACTACAGGGTAGAAAGAAAATGTGTTTTATTATGGGAGAGTTTCCCACAGAGAAAATTTCTGCCGCTAATTTCGTTGCTATCGCTAAGGGAACAGATGGAACACGAAACTATGGCAATATTTAATTTAATTAGACTTGGAAACGATAGTACTCATTTAAATTATTGTTAAGTGAATATACGCCAGTTTCATGTTTAAAATTATCAACTTAATTTAACTTAATTCAATAAAGCTCTGTTATGGGTCAGTTTACACTCCTAAACGACATCAGCGCTCAAGCGGCAGAAATCTTCCCAGTGACAAACTTTTAACATTGATCTTCCTAGCATGTAGTGGAATTAACTTAAGTATAAGGGGACATATATAGCTTGTATCCTCTTTCGAGGGGTTTGTATTTTCACGCAGCGGACTTATCGTGACAACTTTCCCGCTTCGGCCTCCCATTAGACGGAGAGTCAGGATCCGCCTAACCACTCCATTGTCCTCAAGAAACATTTAGTTGAAACGGTCAAACCCCTTGACAGAACGCTTAAATGCGCCTCGGGACAAATACCAAAGGGGTAACAGGTGCGACTATGAGAGCTTCAGGCCACCCATATGAAGATCATACCTATATTACTGTTCCCCGACTTATACACCCCCTGCCAAGTCTCCTCTTGGTTTGAGTGTTGTATAAGGGGACATACTATGTTACTCACAGTTTCCTGTGGCTTTCTTTGTTAACGTTGCCTCTTAGCCTAGGCCATCCCGGCGCCCGGCCCCCATGGGCGAGGAGAGAGATCACGCTCTGCCACGTAGTGGACTTTAGCTAACATTCAGTTGGAACCCTGAACTGCGCCTCCATACACCTTCCAAAAGAAGACAGAAGCTAGTGAGAGAGCCAAGGGACACCCATCCCTAGTTCTCGCCCACTTACCTGCCTCCCGACTGAGATCCTCAGCTCAGTCACCTCTTGGATTGAGTCGGGGCCCATCTTACCCCTAACAGATTCACCAGGCCTGCTCCCGGACACTTTTGCAGCCAACTCGCCGGCCTTTCTCAGGGAAAGGGTCCTCTCCAGGCCTGCCCAGCATAGAGGCACCCTCCACCACTACGAATCTAACCCAGACCAGTCACGGCAAATAACCTTACCGTGGGGCTGACCTGCTCGCCCGTAGTACTACCTAGTTTCCATGGCATTTGTGGGTTTTCCGGCCTGACCGTCTGAGTACTACAAGATCACACAGGTTACACCTTTCGACGGTGAACCCACCCCACTGGGGGGGGGGGGCCACCCTTGCAGCCGCACGGCTCGGTCATGTGACTTGTTTCCCTAGACCACATCAGGTTCGTCCATTTCCATTACCGTTGATCTCCCACATGGAGATCTGGACTTGGGCCCCAACAGCCTGAGCGCTAGGTAGTCTAACGCCCCGCCTAGTGGTTTCTCCTTGTTGCCATCTATCGGAGAATCCATCTGGGCAGATACCCCTTTCTCAACTATGAGGAGTCGAGATGCATAGGGCCCGCACGCCAGAGCCTGCATTAGTTCTAAGATCCAGTGGCGCCACGAGGAGGCTGCAGGTTGACTTGGGTGTGAGAGGTTTTTGTGCTGAGGGATCACGGAAGCGTAAAGCTAGCACCAGAGGCCGAGGAACCCATCCCGGTGTAGTGCCCACCAATACTCACGAGCCCCGGAGCAACATCAGCACCTCTGCGAGTGTGTATGTGGTTACTCCCTTCGGATACTAGAGCGTGGCACCACTCCAACAGCAAAACACCCAGTCCTGAGCCAGGGAGGTAACTGTATATTTTCATCCGCCATCGGGATTCGCACCTGGAACCCTTATCCCACCCGCCAGTAGCTCTGGACACTGAGCCACAGGCTAAATAATAAGAGTGACGTGACGACTCTTTTGATACGGGCGAACTGTGCCGCTTATTGGTTGCCCGAGGTTGTTGATACCAGCCCCGTGTGTGTTTGGCTTATGCATGTTACGGCAGGTTTCCTATTGGGCCGGCTGATAGTTAGCAGCAGTTTCCATCATGTTGCTGGACAGCGAAGCCGTTTTGCTGGTGTGTGTGACTGAGTTCGCCGTTCTACTGGCTATTTCACTACTGTATTCCTAAATATTCTGTGGCTGAATACTAATAACACTTATCTTCCACTGCAGAGCTGCCGATGAGCGCGCAAGGTACTGGAACAAAATGGCGAAAAACTGTTTTCGCGGCGAACTCCTCTCTATAGCAGAACAGCAATTTCGTTGGCTGTGATAAGGCGTGAACAGCGAGTGTTGGAAACAAACGTGTTCTGGACGCTTGGTCTGAGAAACGTTTTTCCATCACGCCGAACGGAGTCAAAGGAAAATCTCAAACGCTTTTTTTTTTTTTTCATTTCGGTAGGCATTCTCCGACTACGCTGTGTTTCCTTCTTGCTCGGTGCCTGCGCTTGGGCACAGAAAGAGAAATAAAGAGGGGTAGAAGGGGAAGGGGAGAAATGGGACGCAAGTGGCGTATGAATTTATACGCAAGCAAGGGGAGAAATGGGAAGAATAAAGTAAAACATTTCAAAAGAAATCTTGAAATGAAAAGAAAATTACACGTAAAGAAAATTGCAAGTGGTGTAGTCCAAAGACGGAAAACGGTACTTCCGTAAATTTCTTCTAACCTTACGAAGGAATTCTGAAGGGGGAAATAATGATTTTTTTAAAGATGACTATAAAACTGCAAGTGACGTTTTTTTTCTCACTAGAATTTTGTCGACTCTGTTTTTTTTTCTAGACTCGTTTAATGTCTTTCCTACGCTAGCGTCTGTGATTATGACCGCGAATGGACATCGCGGGGATGCAAGAAATTTTCATGCGTGTTCAGATACGTTTAAATGTAATACAGCTTTAATGTTTTCCAGTTGTTCCACGGCTTCGTATATTCCTACTGTAATGGAACAACTCTCGTATGTAACGGTCACTTCGAACATCTAGGTCTTCGTTTGGATGTGGCTATTTTTTTTTTTAAACTGTGATCTGGTTGAGTGTAGGTTCTTTCGTTTGGATGTGGCTATTTTTTTTTTTTTAAACTGTGATCTGGTTGAGTGTAGGTTCTTTATCACGGCGACTCAGTACTAGCCGAAGTATTTCTGTAACATGTCATTATGTAGGAATACTAGTCCAGTTAGAGAAAGCTAACCTAGTGTGTTATAATTCATGAACAATTCAAGAACTTCATATTAATGGCAAACATAATTTGGACTCCGTACTAACTTTTCATTCTCCGTATAATATAATTGTTGTTATGCTGTGTTTGATTCCGTTTAAGGGCATAATATATGATTATTGGCTTTAATTAATTTTGAATAATGCTTAAATAATAGTGGACAATTAGATGAGTATTTCTTGAGAGTGTGTTGGCTGAACTGTAAAAAGAGAAATAGTTCACCGTATTCCATGGAAAAGGGAGCAATAATTTGCTCGTCGTAAACAAACATTGTTCTTGTAACTTTGAAGAAGAGTAAAATTGATGTGAAACAGTACAGACGTGTTTGTTAAATGTGATGTATAAGAAGATCCTCAGTGGTGTCACCTACGAGGAGGACCTGGGAGTCTATCTACACCGTCGTCGAGAACTACGTTTTATTATGGTATGAAAACTCCTTACGTAGTGACGCACAATACACGTATATGGCTAGAATCATATTAGCTGTTTCTTTGTGGTAATTAGAAGCTACCCGTAACACTTATTTTTGTCGTT
Organism: Medauroidea extradentata; assembly: GCA_003012365.1. Classification (NCBI taxonomy): domain Eukaryota; kingdom Metazoa; phylum Arthropoda; class Insecta; order Phasmatodea; family Phasmatidae; genus Medauroidea; species Medauroidea extradentata. The sequence goes on along the minus strand of PNEQ01093112.1, from coordinate 86,515 downwards.
AGCTACTAACTGAACATAACAGTCCCTGAAACACTTGCGGAAAACCTAGATTAAGGGGGATTGATCCCTGTCAGATCGGTTTTACGGTTTTTCTTATAAATCAGGGAATATACACATAGTGTAACTTTTTCGCGCTCACATGGCATTGTTTATTGTTTCAATAACTTTTTGGAATCCACATGGCATTGTTTCTGTTAATGTTGCGGCCTCTGTAGTCGCTCCCGTAAATAAAGCAATATTTCCTTTTCAGCCGTTTCCCGTTGCAAAATAATGAATATATTATGGTTCCAGCAATTACAGAAAATCGACTAATTTTGTATCTATGCCTTGTCGTGACAAAAATTTTGATACATCGACTGGAACAGAAGTTATCGAGAAGAAACAGATAAATCCAAGGTGGCAGGGATCAATTCCCCTTAAGGAATCTCTAGTTCCCGGCTGTAGTAGCTGGTGAACACGTATGATGTCTGGGTTTGTAGGTGTGTTATATTTATTGCGAGTTATAATGCACTTCATAAATAAACTTGCCTTTTGCTGTGGTGACCAGCTATCTAGTGGTATACTTACGTAGTTAGCTTGGATAGGTAGTAATTGGTTGTAGGTTATACATTATTTGAATGGCACTAATCTACCATAGTTTGATGAATTTGGAGTCAGAAACATAATTTCTCACGATTTTGGTTTTATAATGGAGATTATTGGCTGTCTGGCACCCTCCAACCTATTCCTCGAAATTTTAGACACACATTGAGACTTATTTGATTTTCGTAAACAATTCCTAAAATAGTTAGTAGCCGAGGTCATTTTATTCCCTATTACGACAGCTGTGAATGTAGAGGCGCACATAAGGTAGAGGGATTATATGCAATATATTTCCGTACATCTATTAAATGCAGCATTAGAATTCTGAGGACGACATTTGCTTTCTTCACCACTTGAAATGTTTCTCTTGTTCTTCTCGTTACTTAGGAAGGGATATATGCACTATAAATTATAATCCACGGAATTTACACAGTTGTAAATTTTTCAACTGGCGAATCTCTTGTGTCAATGTTGACTCGTAAGAAGGGAGAAAGCAACGAATTGGAGTAACATTTTGAATAAGTAAGTAACTTTACCATTTCATCAGTATGAGTTCTACAAATAAATGTTTAATTTGACAACTGCAGTTTAAATGTCACATCAATAAATTTAGATGATCTTAGTCCATGTCACGTGTAATAGAGAGTGCACCACCATTTTCAAAACAGGCATGCCATTAATTTTTGCTTGTGTAATCAAAGTGAATTAGGCCTTTATTTCTTGATAAGCTACTGTTACATGTGCGGCAATATTTTGTAATTTTTAGTTCCTCTCTGATGCTCACTATGAAGTTACACAGCTTTTAAAAATGCACACTTCACCGCAAACAGTAACATTATTACTAAGAAAACCATCTACAAAAACAACACACACGTAAACAACAATAGGAACTTACTTACCGGCATGGTCTAGTGGACTCCCCCATGACACTTAGTGACTATATCCAAATACTTCGCACAGGACGATGGGACTTCCTACAGCGTAACATATTAGAACGACACTATGGTGTATATTTGTTTGTGTTCTAGGATTGTACCACCCATCTCACGGCGTGTTGGCAGACGATTGCATTCGTTGTGTCACGCTAATATGGGTCATGGACGTACACGATGTGACTGTTATAATGTGTGTATTATATAGTGTGTATTCTATTGTATGTGTTATATTATGTGTATTCTAATGTATGTATCATAATGTGTGTATAGGTGTGTTTCATTAATACAATAAAATTTAAATAAAAAAAAAGGTGGTAGCATTCCTACTGCACAATGAAGAATTATTTTATGTTTGGGGTTCAAATTCCGGCCAGTCCTGTAACTTTTTTTTTTTTCGATTTATTTCTGTTTCATATTAACTTACGTTTTAGTCAAAGGTATTTTATTACTAACATAGCTGTGTATAGTTGCAATAAAAACATATGTGTGTCAGCATGACGTGACCGATTACGCGGGATCGATTCCCGCTGTAATTCTTCAGTATTTTAATTTTGGCAGATACTGTCTTTGAGCTTAGAAATATTAACTTAGTAAAGCTTATTTTTATTTCCTTGTAACCACAACTAGATATGCCAGAGTCGCCTAACCCTAAAAGTCTTCAGCAGCACAATCTCTTAGTACCATACACTGGTCTCCTATTGGTCTACACTACTTCTAACACGCACACAGTAGGTACTCAACAACGGTCATAATTGGAATTAGGCATGTAGTATGATTATTATTCCACCCCTGATGTTTATTTGCTTTTATTTTTATAATTAAAAAAACAATTCACGTTCTGTGAGAGCTGCATGAGATATCGGTAGCCTAACTTCATGAATTAGATTAACTAGACGGGGGAAACTTAGTTCACTGAACTCTGTTTGCAGCTACGACAGGAAACTCGATAATAGTTGAGTTAGGAGTAAACACGTTTGGCAAAATTCAGTAAGCCTACTTCATCTTACAAAAAATATTGCCATATAAGTACATAACATACAAACATGGTATCAATGAACAAACAAGGATATCAGAAGCGAACTTCATGAACCTTTCACGAACTCGGCCGTCTGCCTGTTTATGTAATGCATGTTGCATAGTTAAGGCCAAGATAGGAAGTTTTCTACATTGGTGCAACATTTCTAAACTTTTTTAACGGAATGCTTTAAAAATATTCAAGATATAGAGTAGTCATACGGTACAGAACTATGTGTAGGAGTTTTTGCAAAATATTGCACCATTCGTTGGTAAAACAAAATTGTTTTCATAACTAAATAAGTTAAGACACGATTTTATTGTGAATATAGTGTCAATGTCTTACGAGAACGTGTGCAGCTGTGCTTCATGGCCAGTGATTGGTTGTTTTAACATTCAGTTGTCTTCGGGCTTCTACTGGCCAATAACAGACGTATGATGTCCCAGTAATCTTCTTATGATTGTGCAGTCAAATAAGAGACGTGTCTGAAACACGGTCGTAGAAGAACAGGTATGGACACTCGCCTATCTAACAATGTATTTTGCTTGACTCCCTTGTTGTTTGACTGTAGTTCACCAAGTTACCGAGAGTATTGTGTTTTATTGGCGCTTCAGTTAGGGCGGTCGGACTCAAAACTCCGCACACTTTTTTCCATTGTTACATTTATAAAGTAAAAAAAGATTGCTGGAGCCTTTTCTTAAATTTGTGAGCAAATGAGGTATTTCATAAATTGATAAAAAAATACGTTTTGATAAATTGTTTATCTTAGTGGAAAGGAAGTGGGCGGAGTTAAGTTGCTGAACTACAGCCAAACAACAAAGGGGTCAAGTTTCCAGGCGAGTGTCCAGACCTGTTCTTCTACGACCGTGGTCTGAGCAAAGACATCCACCCAATAAACATGAAGCAGAGCTGCTGATGTACTCGTAAGGCACTGAGACAAAATGATGCAAACATTTTTCCGCGACAAACTCATGTCTCTATAAACTGCCTATATTTTAGGTTTAAAAAACGGAAAAAACTATTAGGTTTATTGTTACCAGAATATGAGGTACACAGTACGCAGGGTCCCTGGTTTTTCGCGAAAAAAATTTTGGCCCACTTCGTTTCAGTGCCTTACGTGCACATCTGCAATTATGCTTCATGATTATTGACATCGTGTCAATATGAATAGCCGTATATCATTTGTCTGAGCCAATTTCAATAAAGTCTTTGTAACACCTCACGGCTGGGATTTGCCGGTAGAATCTCAATACTCGAGAGAGTTAAAATATCCTATCACTGACCACGAAGCTGAACTGCAGATGTGCACATTAGGCCCTGAAACAAAGTGGGGCAAAATTCTTTCCGCGAAAAACCAGGGTCCCTAACAATACGTTATCTTTGTTACAAAACGATGTAGAGATTCTTCGATGTGAAAGTTGTATTGCTTTAAAAATATTTTCTAAATTCACTGTAGATCCACCTGGTGTGGCCTAAAAGGCATTGCTGAATGAAGAACAGAAAATATGTTAAACTGTACATAGTGCCCTTTATAACGACCACTGTGGATATCCTCTTGAAGTTACGGGTCCTGACAGCAAAACTGGTAGTTGCAGCTGCATTCATGAGGAGTTTGTGAAAACTTCAGAAGTTCTCGCACACCCTCATTAACCCGGCTCGTGACCGTTTGTTTTATGCGATATCATAATAAGTAAGGAAGAGAATGAAAATTTAAATATTTCCGTAAGAGTGCGTGTTAGATAAATAAACGCTGAAAAAGTCAATTGGTTTCTACGCTTTTTTCGAAGCCAATATGGACAAAATACTCAATGACAATCCTAGATTATAGTATTTGCCATCTTTATGAGTAAATATATATCCAGAATTACTAATTCGTTACACGTGATCTCTTGCGTCGCAGTTAAATGCACGAGGTTCCAGCGTCACAGATTGTGCCTCAGAAGTTCGTAACACTGGAAACAATTTAGTTTAAAACGTTGGCTAAAACTATTGTCTAGGATTGCTATTGTTTAATTTTGCGCAAATTGGCTTTAAGACACCTACAGTTATATAAAATGCTTTTAGCGTTGAATTATGTACCACGCCCTCTTAAGGCTTCAAGGATAGGGTTTTACATGTTAAACTAAATTCCGTGTAACTCAGTCACCTTTTGAGATATCGCTTTCGGATGGAAACCATTTTCTGCATAGTGAAGAGGAGAATACTGCTTCGTAAATGAAAATGCGAAAAGAATTTTATGAATACAGGGTTTCGAGTGTTTAATCGGAATGAAAACACTTACTTGATCATAGTTTTCAGGGTATTGATATAACTTGCCAAAAGATTCCGTAGCTGTGTGGGCCGTATCGTACAGAACAAAAATGTTAGTGGTGGCATATATGTAGGTTTGAAAGTGACTGAAATATTAAGGAATATAATTTAACCTGTAACGCCCTATCCTTGCTGCCGCCGGAGCTCTGAGGTAGGCAGAGTCCTTAATGTATTGAATTTCTTATGTTACTGATTTGAACAATCAGTATTTGCCTACAGTGAAACGATGTTTTGCTTCGAGGTTTTAAAATGTTGTGACAAGCACTCCACTGGCCACTCGTAATGTCACAATGTGAAGTTTAACAATTTTTACTTTTCCGAGCACCATTGCTAGAGCCACGACTTTTACTCCACTTGATTTCTGTGCCTAATGTGCACATGTGCAGCTGTGTTTGACGGTCAGTGATTGGGTGTTTGATCTCTCACTTGTTTTGGGATTATTTTGGCTGATCACAGAAGTATGGTTTCACAATACTCTTATTATGAATAGAGCCATGAACTTTTCGCGAAAAGAAATCATGGTTAACTTTGTTTCAGTGCCCTGTGTGCACATCTGGAGCTCTGCTTCGTTGTTTTCTTATTGTTGTTTGTTTGTCCGGTTAAGGTTAATTCTACTACGGGTTAGAAAGATCAATGTTATAAGTTTGGCATAAGTAAAATTTCTGCCACTTGAGCGCTGGTATCGCTAGTGCACCAAACTGACCAATCACAGAGCTTTCCTGAATTTTAAGTTATATTAATTTGATAATTTAAAACGCGAAATTGGTTTCTTTTCACTTTAAAGTAAAATAAAATTACTAATATAATTTCCAAGTTTATATAAATTTAATTTTACTACGGTTTCTTATTTATCTGGTCTCTTAGCGATTGAAGCGAAACTAGTGGCAGAAATTTTCCCTGTGCCAAGCTCTCCGATAAGGAAACGTATTTCCTCTGTAACCTGTAGTAGAATTAACCTTAGTCCGGTGACGTATTTCATTTGACTGAGCCAATCACAACACGGTTACTGCAACAGCACATGTCTGTGATTTTTTGGTAGAACCGCAAGACATGTGGGAGTTAAAACATCCAATCACTGACTATGGGACAAAACTGCAGGTGTGCACGTAAGACATTGAAATCAAATGGGGCGAAAATCTTTACGGGACAAAATCGTGCCAATAACCATTGCCTTTAAGGGCATGGTCTGCAGCAATTTTCATCACCGTGTTTTTATTTTTTATTTGTACCAGATATTTTTTCTTATTTTAGACACAAAATATGATCATATGTTGCTCTTACGATTTTTTTTTTATCTATCATAGTTAGAGATGATGGTTTTTCGCGGGAAAAGTTGACTGTTTGATGGATTTCAATACACATCCAGCTTACCAGAAGATTACTGGCTTTAGCTTGTACGTGGAGCTGTTGCCCTATTTGACTGAGCCAATAAGAATCCCGATATTGTAATATTGGATGCCTGGTATTGGTCTGCAGACAGCTACGTTGTGTCAGTGTTTTCAAGGCTATCTTGGCACAAAACATTTTCGCGATATACCATCATCTCTAATCATGGTTTTCGCGTAGTGGCTTGTTAAAGTCCAAAGTTGCAAGTTTTCGTTCTAAGGACTACATTAAAACCAACTGAAATACTTAACTGAACAATATTCACATTGATACAGACTTTGCAGGCTACAACTTGACGTCCATAAAAACAAAGAATAAATCTTTATGTTTTTAAATTAAAATGCTGAAATTTAAAATAACAATTAAAATATTCAATAATGTTTTAAAATATAAAAATATTTTATTTTGTGTTTTTACATAGCTGTACTTGTAGCCTACAATATCGTTATCCACTGTAAGTTTTTTTTTTTTTTTTTTTTTTTTTTTTTTTTTTTTTTTTTTTTTTTTTTTTTTTTTTTTTTTTTTTTTTTTTTTTTTTTTTTTTTTTTTTTTTTTTTTTTTTTTTTTTTTTTTTTTTTTTTTTTTTTTTTTTTTTTTTTTTTTTTTTTTTTTTTTTTTTTTTTTTTTTT
>PNEQ01093112.1:56125-73523 GCA_003012365.1 Medauroidea extradentata | reverse complement strand
TACCTCAGATAATTGTACATTGTTTGCTGCTCCAGTGAGTGGACAGTTGTACATGTGACAAGGTAGCGCGGGAGTTTGTGAGTGTTTACATGCAGAGTGGATTCAGTTTCTTGGACGTACTCCATTGCAAATTGAATGACTGTCAAAGAAAACTAAACAAATAAAGAAAACCATAAAATAAGCAGAGTATGCTTTAGTCAGCAAGACACATACACAACATGAAATTCCAAAATGGAATCGGGTCAAATAAAAAAAAGGAACAAACAGATAATAAATTAAAATAATAACAAATAAAATAAAAAAACTAAGTGGCATGCGACACAACGATGAGACGAAACAAAAAACACAGTAGATATCAGACACAAACAGAGAAATAACAAAAAGACACAACAAATAGACGAGACAAAACGTAACACATAACTGACATATACAGAAAAGACAAACGACACAATGAAGAGACGAAACAAAACACAGTAGTTTTCCAAACAGACAGTGTTACAACGTTTTGTCACTGTGTCGCATGTTACTTGGTTTTTTATTTTATTTATTATTTTCATTTCTTATCTGTTTGTTCCTTATTTTTATTTGACCCAATTCCATTTTGGAATCCAAGTAATCTGAACGTACATTGAAACCCAGCAAACAGTCAAGTTTTCATGCGATGAATCATTGTTAAAGATAATGGTATAGCACGTAAACGTTTTGTGTCAACATACCCTTGAAAACGCTGTCGTTAACTGCTACACGTATGATTGGGTGATGTACATCTTCGACAACGCAATTGTCCGCCGACCAATAATATGCATCAAATATTACACCAGAGGGATTCTCATTGGCTCAGTCAAATAGGGCAACATCTCCACTTATTAGTAGACTGCAGAGACACGTAAATTCGCGTTATAATTTGGTAGCATACTAAAATTCACAATTCTATACATAACAGAGCATAATCTGCTATTAAATTGGCCACAAACTTTTATGTGTTGTCATTTACGTGTGTTACGTATTTACATAGGTTGGCCTCTCTACTGTATAAGCATTCTCCGCGGCAAGTCACTACAATATCGGCCAGCGGGAGACGTCAAACGAGCCTATAGTCACTTGGAATCTAGTCAGCTGTCAGAAAATAACGTGAATTGTGTATGTCTCTAGTAACAAGCGAAAGCCTGTAATCTTTTGGTAAGCTGAACGTGCGTTGAAACCCAGCAAAAAGTCAAGTTTCCCTGCGATAAACCATTATCTATAAGTACAGTCAAATAAGTGACAACTCTACTCAAACACACTCTGCTAATAACCACGAAGCACAGCTGCAAATATGCGTGTAAAGCCCTGAAATAAATTCGTGCAGAAATCTTATCGCGTACACCAGAGACCCTACATATCAGTAATCAACACGGCTATTAAACTAATTTTTTGTGTTACTAAGTCTAGGTTTTTTAATCGAGCACAACTAACTCCACGCACAGTTAAAAGCCGTCCAATAATAGATGTGTTAGAGTACAATGGTCGTATCCGGTGTTGCGAGGGCCAATAGAACACAGGTAAGTTGGGAGCTGGCGTTGTGAATGCAGGCGACTAACTGTAAAGCGTCTTGTTGGTAGATAAAAATGCATGGTTGTTAAAGTGTAAAGTAAATAAATTAAATCAAAATCCAGTAATAATTCACGTAAGATTTACCTTTGTTTACTACTTATTTTTGCCTGTCGGGATGGCGATCAAATAATAAATGCGCTCGTGTCTTGTATTTACCGGTTTATTATGTTTCAAATAAAATCATTAATATATATATATATATATATATATATATATATATATATATATATATATGTGTGTGTGTGTGTATATAAATGAAAGCTGACTGACTGACAGACACATCAAACTGCAGCCCAAACCACTGTACCTAGAATCGAGGAATTTTTTTGTGTGGGTTCCCCTCAGGTCGTAGGCGAGCACTAAGAAGGGAGTTTCCGAAATTCGACCTCTAAGGGGGTGAAAAGGGGTGAAATGTGTTTCCGAAGAAACGTCGATAAAGCTCGAACCCAACGTCCTATCATAGTAATTTTTACTTAAATAGGATACTCGTAAAAATGCATATTAGTCAATTTAAGGATTTTCCGAAATTCGACATTTAAGAGGGTGAAAAGACCTTAAAATTCCAATGAACTATCGATATATATGTCGAACCCTTCAGGATAGAGAGTTGATGTTCACTTCAAAATATTGCTTTCGTAAATACCCAAAAGTAGTTTTAGGATTTTTTTTTTCTCGAAATTCGACCCCCAGGCAGTAGATAGGTGCAAAATGTGTTTTTTTATGAATCGTCTATATCTTTGAAACACAATTGGGTATCGTCATGATTTTTACTTTGTTTGGTTATGTATACAAATGTCCATGACAGGGCTTCAAGACGTTTCTAAATTCATTAAGGGGGTGAAAATACGTGAAATGTGTTGTCGATTATCCCTCCATATCTATCGAACCAATCGAGATATTGAGGTGCTCTTTGCTTTAAATTGATGCTTTTGTAAATATCCCAAGAACCATAAAAATGTACTTTCCGTATTCGGCCCTAAAGAGGTTAAAAAGGGGTAAATGCGTTTTCGATTCATAATATATATACATATACATATATATCGATCATATTGATTTTTATATAGCAACGTGATTTTAGTTTAAGATTGATACTTACTCAATCATCTGAAAAGTATCTTCAGGAATTTTTGAAATTCGCTACCTAAGGAGGTGAAAAGGGGTGAAACATAGTAAAAAGTGTTTTCAATTAATCGTCGATATAACTAGAACCCAGTGGGCTATTGTCATGTTCTTCACGTTCAACAGAAACCAGTAAGGTAGTCTAAAATGTTATTAAAGTGTTTTTCGAAATTCACTCTCTTATGTGGTGAAAAGACCTTGAATGTGTTTTAGAAAAATCCTCGATATCTGTCGAACCCATCGAGATATACAGTTAACTTTTGTTTCAGGATGATGATTACAGAAATGATCGCTAAGCCGTTTTAATATTTTTTGAAATTCGAAATCTTAGTACTGTGCAGTGGTATTTTTTTTTTATTTTAAGGAATAATCGATTTTGATTCAACTGAACGGGCTAGCGTCGAGATTTACATTTCGATTGGATACTTATACAACTGTATAAGATGTGAATTTAAAATATTTTGGAATTCGAAACTAAAGAGGATGAAAAAGCACAAAATTGGTTTTACATCAACCCATGATATCTATCTAACCAGTAGAGATACTGGGGTGTTGTTCGCGTCAGAGTGGTACTTGCATAAGTATTTAAAATTTCTATGCTAGTTTTTTTTACTTTATAAGATAACTTGATTATTAATAATAAAACGAAGTTTGTAAACTTTTAAGGCAGACGATCCGAAAAGCAAGTAAGAGCAGCGAAAAGTAACTTGTACATGTGTTTCACTCTACAGTAACCTATCGAGACGTGGTGTTGTACAACCTCTATGAGCCCAGAACATGAATATTTTATTTTTTAAATTAAATTTTATTTTCATGTATTATTTCGACGTTCTGGTCTACGTTCCGGGAAGTTCTGGGCTCGAATTCCGTTAAATGCTGCTTGTGAACGTTCGATTCTGATACACAAAAACTACAAGGCAGATCGAATTAGTGTAATTTACATGTAGCCGTTTAAAGGGAGTAAATGGATTATGCAGTTCACTTTCCACTTAGGTTCCTCGAATATATCAGCTCACACATCATCTCACAAATCTACAGGTTGGGGCACTAAATACGTTTCCGCGAAACCTTTTCCCACCAAAACTTTCTAATGGCATTAAACTTCAAGTAATATTTTGAAAATATATAATTGAGGTCACCGTCACCAATGGTTGTGCGCAGGGTAAACAGACATTTTTCATTCGATAAACCACTTACCTTTAGGTATCTGTAAATACCCTACAACGTAAAATTTGCAGAGCTTTAGATAAGGCCCAGGCGAAGTCGCTGTAAGTGGCAGTGACAAATTTTAGACTGATTTTCGCGTGGACAGCTACAGCTACTTATCCTGCTGCAGATTTAGTTCAACTAGCCGCTTGGACATTCTAACACTTGATGATTGAAGTATCAATCTTGTGTACAGAGAGGTTTTTCAGGTAAAGTAAATATTATCAGTTACGAATAATACTTGCGAGCAAAGCCGCGGAGGACTACTAGTCTTAGTATATAAAATAAAGTGTCCTGACTGATACATTCACTCACTCACTAATCAACGCACAGCCCAAACCACTGGACCTAGAACCATGAAATTTTGAGGGAAGCTTCCCCTTGGCCCGTGGGTACCCACTAAGAATGGATTTTTCGAAATTCGATAACTAAGGGAGTGAAAAGGGGCGAAATGTGTTTTAAAAGAAACCTTGAAATCACATTCACCGGGAATGCTATCATACATTTTTTAACTTCATAATATTGCCCAAACAAACGCATGATCACAAATTTTTCGATTTTGCGAAATTCAAATAGTAAGGGGGTGAAAAGCCGTAAAATGTGTTTTTCATTAATACTTGATTTCTCCTAAACCATTTCAGATAGTGAGGTGACTTTTCTTAATGATGCTTAAGTAAATATCTACAAAGTATTTTTATAATTTTTGAAATTCGTCCTTGAAAGCTCTAATCCCACTTATCTCCTAAACCAGCGGAAATATTTAAATGGTCTTTGCTTTAAAATAAATTTTACGTAGATATCAAAAAATATATGAACCACAAAAATACGACACAACGATGCAAAAAATGAAATCACATTCGTTTTCAGACACGAACTGGAATCTGTTCCCGTCTTTTAGGCATATACACATAAGGTCTGAGAACACGAGTGCAACTGATGAAGAGGGTTGGAAATCGTGGGTATTTGTTGATTCATGGGTGGGTTATTGAAAAATTCTTAATTTACACCGTAGATAGCATGTAAGGAACAAAATATCTTGTGCCGGATAAAAAAAAATTTAAATTTGTCTGTGAGCACACTTAAAAACCGAATCAGGGATTTCAATTAATGGAATGTTTATCACTGTAATTCCAGTTAACAATAAGATTTTGACTGATTATCCTATACAATTAAATTAGTTAACAGGCAGGTGAAATTCACTGAGAACAAGTGGAACTAACTTTTAAATCAGTAGCGTTTAGTCACTGAGACAATCAGCACGTCCTCATTTACTGCAGTTGCTCATGTTTTGATAGAAACTACTATAACATCACCGAAGTAGATCATTTCTCACTGATTCAAGTTCAGAGCGTGAAGAGCGAACGCGGCGGCGGCTTTGCTTGTAAGTACTTTGTACACACGACTTTAAGACCGTAGCCCGAGAACGGCCTATATTTCTACCTTTAGGTTGTAGAACGTAATGCGACCGAGATAAAGATGCGGATTTATGGTAATGCGTGGGAGCTATAAATGTAGAGAGGGGAAGGATAGGGCACAAGATACATGCAGCGGCGGAAACATAAAAAGCTGCAAGATTGGGATTTACATAGTAGGAGCTGGGTCGAGGTTTCATAACGGTTCAAGTCGCCTTACACGCATTTCACCCGGCCTCTCGAGGATAACAAACATATGTGTGTTACCTCTAGGTCCTGCATAACACTGATAAAATAATATCCTTCACCTATATTCATAGTAGTAAAATCAGCATCGTCACAATCACATGCAAAATAACAATTACTTTTTTTTCCGAAGACTATAAATTTTCAAATGCATACGTCTTTGTGTTGCTATAATCTGTAAAAAAACAATGAAGATATGTACACGTATAGTTGTTTAGTTGAATTTGTAAATCTACTTCAGATGAATGTACGTTAACATGCAGCGTAAGTGTATTGGAGAATAATGCATGTTTGTTGCATTAATGAGTTTATGTTTACATTGATATATGCAGTTTTTGTAACACAATTATGTACTCTTTATAAGTTTATATAAATATATTAATGTATTTGTGTATTAACGTGTGAATGCAATTCTCCTACATATATATGTAATATACCCTCGTGCATGTACATATAATATAGCAACTAAAAAACTGTACAGAAAATAGTTTAAATTTACATTTTATAAATTTGTATGGTAACGTGAGTATAATTTAAATTTTACGAGTTGTTTTACAGAATTTGATAAATTCATTCCTCTTTAGTACTTGTGAAATAATCACTTCTAACAAGTTCTACTAGCTAGGGAATGCTTAACGCCAACCTAACATAACCTTGCACGTAATGAACGGCTCTTAGATTTGTGGGGTAATCTCGTGTGAGTTTGGACTTCGAAATTAAAAGAGGGACATTTAACTTTCTTACCTTTAGCACATTCGACACTTGGCTAAATTATGGGGCACATTTAACTGTTTCAACAGGCTCGGTGGGAAAGCTGTCTATATGCCAGTGGGAATAGGGAAGTTATCTCAGCTGTTGTTCATTCATTAGCACGTATTCGTGGGTTAAATAGTGCACGCGTTACTGTTGGTATTTCATACGATTTCTTAAATTACAAAGTTGTCTCGTGCAAACATTCACTTTGTACAATTTAGTCAATATCGATAGACAAAACATGAGATAAAATAGTTTGTGGCCTGCATACTCAAGCCCCGCATATTCGTCCACTGTCTGTTGTTCCACTGAGTAGTAGCTAATGGAACAAAATTTACATTAAAAAATCTTTTTTAAAAACAAGCTTTTATTTAAACACTTTAAATAGAAGGAAAAAAACTTTAATTGAATCCATTAATTTATTACATGACACAATTTATATCAAATGAAAGCTTGTCGTGAGATTTGCGTATTATCCTATTTTATAAAAACCCATTTTCCCCTTAGAATTACTTATGTCAAAATCAAGTTTCAATTTGTATTCTTGTTTATCTACACAGGCAAATCTCGCGACAAGGATTTATATAATATAACTTGTGCAATGTAATAAATTGATGGATTTGATTAAATTTAACAATATTTTATTCTTTTTAGAGCATTTAAATTAATGTTTGTTTTTAAAAATGACTTTTACTACTAATTTATTATTTATTTCATACTTATTTTTCCACTTTGTCCCCACGAGTGCCGAAGACATATCCGTCGACCCTCCCAAAGTTTCACTTAGAAGGATAAGAGCTAATATACAAAATAGATCGCTCCGGTGCCCTGAGATGGTACTTTCACATCATGTTTGATACACACTGATGTCACTCAGTCCTCGGCACGGTCTCGCCTTAACTTGGATGTTTGGAGGTATGCGCCACTTATTTCAGCTTAAAGCTTACTTGTGTCTAACAAAACACAGTTCCAGGTTTGATTTTGGTTTTCTTCACCACCGCTAGAATTTACCCAGGGTCACGGTCGTAGAACAGGTCTGGACACTCTCCTATCTACCAATGTATTTTGCTTGACCCCCTTGTTGTTTGGCTATATTTCGTCAAGTTACCGAGAATATATTGTTATATTGGCGCTTCAGTTAGGGCGGTCGGACTCAACCTCCGACAACTTTTTTCCATTGTTGAATTTATAATGTAAGTAAAGATTGCTGGAGCCTTTTCTTAAATTTTTGAGCGAGGGAAGTATTTCATAAATTGATAAAAAAACACTTTTTGATAAATTGTTTAACTCAGTTGGAAGGAAGTGGGCGGAGCTTGAATCCGACCGCCCTAACTGAAGCGCCAATAAAACACAATACTCTCGGTAACTTGGTGAACTACAGCCAAACAACAAGGGGTCAAGTTTCCAGGCGATTGTCCAGACCTGTTCTTCTACGGCCGTGCCCAGGGTGAAGGTCGATTTTAGTTAAGACACTACCACGCTAAGTCTTACCGTTTAACCAGGCAGTAGTACATCATCTCCTCGCAGAGCTGAACGCGGACGTCATTTTATTCGTATTACTCTCGCAAACACTTTCATTTGGTACCCATATCATGGTAATGCATAAGTAACTAGTCTGTCATATTGGGTGGTCCGCCATATTGGATTTAGGATCATGTCACTTAGCTAACCGGGCATTGTCATCCAAACTCAACGTCCACGCAAAATTTCAGCTCAATCGGTTGTCGATAGCTGCTTTAAATTTCAGTTGCAAGACTTGACCCAAACAAACATGCACTGTAAGTTAAATAAATAACTTTTAAAAGTTGTCATAGATTCATAAAGACATGCTGCCAATAACTACGAAGCAAAGATGTAAGCGTATGCTATCTTTTTGTGACAAAGTGGTGCAAAAATATTTTCACGACTCTACCGGCCCTTGTTGTAGTGGGGAATTTTTAAGTATAATAACAAGGCACTGGAAATATTTTCAAAAACGTATTAAAGCCAGCTTTTTTCAACTTGCACATTTTCAGCTTTGCTTCGTAGTATTTGTCAGCGTGTATTTGTGAGAACGTCTCTCATTTGACTGCGCTAGTTATGTCAACGTGACTATGATGCTACAAGTCCGTAATTTGCGGGTAGAATCGCAAGATACTGTGAGTTAAAAACAGCCATCCACGAACCATGAAGCAGAACTGCAGATTTGCACAGAAGACATCGAAGCAAGCTGGTGGAAATATACTATCGCTGGCTGGGTGTAAATTTGTGTTTGTCCATTCGGGTCTCAAAAATTGTCACTACACAAATTGTCTCACGAAAAATTACTGGGGTCACTCCAATTAAGTCACATTAAAGGGGGGAATGTTTGGTGCAGTGAAGATGTGGAAGCTTCCGCATCGCCACTGCACCAAATATTTTTGTTAAAATAAAATAAAAAATAAATAAAAAAAGTGGTAAAGTGCGTATATTCGAAGTATGGCGAGAGTGGCTCGGAACTTAGCACTTCCTGTGATTTTTTTTTTTTTTTTTTTTTTTTAAATAAATTCACGTGTACCTCCTTTATTCAAAAGTTATTCGATAAATAAGTTCAGTGTTACTTTTGTAGTACAATAAACATTTAAATTAATTTTTTTCCTTATTGAAAGTACAGCCACAAGGCTAGTCCTTGTAATTTTACAAACCTGTACTTTGTATTTTATTACAAGGACAACCATTGTAGTTTTACAAGGACTTTCTTTGGCAGCTGGGTTTCCAAGGATTTTCCTTGTAAAAGTACAAAAATTTTTTTACAGTGTTGATAGTAATGCAACATTAGGAAACGAAACAAATTTGCGTATGTATATTAAGATGTGTGTTGGCCTACTTACCGGACTGTTGAATATTCTTGCGTTGCATTAGCAGCTCGCGCGGTTTTGAGAAACTATTTAACGTGTACCCAGCTCATTGGTTTACGAATAATAGATATATTTCTGAGGAGGAATATTAAGACATGTTATGAATAGTAACCTCATTTATAATTCAGATTGTGATCCCTCCAGCTGTTTTATTCGCAAAGTCATATCTAAAAAACTATCACCAAATTTGATACGAGACTACTGAAAGGTCATACAGTAATGTTTGCCTGAAATTTTCCAACAGTAAAACGACGTTAATGTTCTATATTTCTAGCGGTACGGCGGAAAATTTGCGAGCCGTTTCAGCGTTTTGGCGTCTACGGTCTGTGGGATCCTAAGTCAGCGGTTCAGTGCCACCCATGTTGCTTTATAGTTTCTGTGTACAAAACACTGTAAAAAAATCTCTAATTTAGAAACGTCCCTTCACTGTGTCAATTCCTACATTTATTTTCGTAGCAGATTGTTAGTTTTAGCTAGAACATTTTAACTTTTTTATGTGACGTTTACCATATTTAAATTTTTCAGTTTCGCGTAAGACGTTGGACATAACCTGTCAGTGAAAACTAGATTTTCTAAACGCAACGATAACGTAAGTTTTTACTAGTTGTTTAATGTACCAAGAAGAACAGAAAAGTATATAAAGTTATAAGAGACGATAAATATGACGTGGTGAATATAGAACTTCAAACAAATATCGAACAAGTTGTCGAGAGGGTGGGCAGGTTTTTAGCAGCGTTGAGAAAGTAAGGAACCCCTGATTTTTGCAAAATGAATTTCGCACAATTTATTTTAATGCATTACATGAACATCTGCAGCTCTGGTTGATCCTTAGTGATTGGATATTTTAACTCTCACACGTCTTAGGCTCCTATCCACAAATCACAGTCATGTGGTGTCACAATTACCTATGTTCTGATTGGCGCAGTCAAATGAGATACGTCTCTTCACAGAGCCACGCTGCAAATAACCATTCATCAGAGCTGCAGATGTGCAATAAGATATTAAAACAAGTTGGTTTAAAATGCGTTTTGCGGAGTTCGATGGTCTCTTGTAATATCTGGTGTCAGGGAAATTGAAAATAGTACTGATATTTTAGGTTCCTTCAGAGTGTGGCGACTTGAAGTCAGTAGTAAATTGTGTATGGGATCACCTTTTGTTCACTGCAGTAAGGGTTTGTTTAATACAAAAATTACAGAAACCACCATTTCGGTATCACATTTTTTTAGATCATTGACCTTCTTATCAATATAATTAGTCTAGGACAGGATTCTAGTGGTGGCGCTAACGGCAATCTTCCTCTTCAAGCTTCTAGAGAATAATTTAGCCTGCCCACTCCCCCCTTCTATTCTCCACTCACGATTATTCTAATACCTTGCTTTAATATAGTCAGCAGGCAGTTAATATATAAACTTAAATATTTTTCTACTTTACATATAATTTGAATGAAGTTTACCAAACCACAATTATTAAAACAGAAGTGCATAGGTATATGTCCCGTCTCTTTCGTATGTTAGTTTCTAACCTATTTGAGAAATGTCAGCATGTAAGTTCATGGCTTTATTATGCAAGTCTCATCGTAATTTTCGTTCGACAACAAAAAATTTTCAGACCCTAGTAATAAACGCATTGGACAAGATTACTAAAGTCGAATCTGTAAATCAGTGGGTGATGTATTACAACTGCCTAGAGACGAAAGTAATGTGGAATATGTGGAGCCCTTACATTTCTCAGACATAGACACGTCACATGAAGGTACTATATAAGTAACGGAACACATTTGCCGACTCTTCTTCCCTTGTATGCTGGATGGTTGAACACTCGACAATTATCTAGACCACATTGAGACAAAAAGAGTTTCAACTCTGTCCACGAATTCGGTTTTACTGAAACAGTTGGCAAGAACGTTGTGCCGCCTCTTATTTCTGTGACTGTACACTTGCCCACAGTAACAGGAGAGGAGCACATTTGCCGACTCTTCTTCCCTTGTATGCTAGATGGTTGAACACTCGACAATTATCTAGACCACATTGAGTTAAAAAGAGTTTCAACTCTGTCCACGAATTCGGTTTTACTGAAACAGTTGGCAAGAACGTTGTGCCGCCTCTTATTTCTGTCACTGTACACTTGCCCACAGTAAAAGCAGAGGAACACAGTATAAACAATTTCGCTGCCACAACAAAATTACGTTTAAATATTATCCACTGCAAAGTAATCTCTCCGCAAATAAGTTAAGCTTGCGGCAAAAAAAATTGCCTTATGCAAATCAAATATTGAAAACTTATGTTTCATGTTTCATGTCACATTTTTACTTTGAAAAGGTTTTTTTTTTTTTTGGAAATAATGTAAGTTTATTTAGTAAAGTTTTGTTTTTTCCAACATAAACATGTGTTCAAACTACCGCTACTGTCTTCACCAAAATATGCCAAAATCATTTTCTTAAGAATAACAGTATTATTTGTAACCATGGCAGAAACTTTTAAACAAAAACTTCATTTTTTACGGTAACGTAACTCTGCAACGGCTCGTATTCAAACAAACATTTTGTTGTTGGCAGCGGAAGTGCTTTTACTGTGAAGTTATTGAACCCCCCACCCCTTTCTCTCTCGCAATAGCCGAACGTGTAGCAAAAAACAATGGATGAAATGAGTATGATTTATAAGGAAGTCCAAAACTTCACCTACAGGATGCAGCGACTAGATACGTTGAAAATTTTACCGAAGCGATAGGTTTAGAGAATACGACCTAGGACGCGATCAAGACAATTCTTTCAAAACTTTTCACACTTATTGATGTAACAGATAGTCACAAACAAAATTTTTACTCCACAAAACCACAGGGCTCCTTGAGAGCTAGTTATTTCATTGTAGTTAAACTTACTTATGAATACAAACAACGTTTAAAATATGAATTCCAGTTTGCAGTGCCAATAAGGGCCAGATTTCGAGTTATTGAACGCGAATACGTGATGCAGGTTGCCGAAGGTGAGTTTCAGTTGAGCACTCACTTTTCCCAAACATAGCATTAGAGTTCTTCTATAACGTAGGAGCGGCATAGGGCGTTGAGCATTGCGGCTGGAATGTACAGGCACAAAGTTAATGTTGGCAGCCTAAAACTCTTTACTCAGCATCTATAAGCCCAGATTTTGCAGTCGAAAGAGGCATTCTGTAAATTAACGTTACCTCAGAACTTTACAACGACGAAAGACACACTGGACGAAAGGAAAAATTCGTTCTAGCAAAATAAGCCCTTTTTCAACTGACCACGACAAAACGTAGGCAGAAATTTTCACGCCACGATAAGTAGATTGGTATTTCAGTCGTACGATTTAAACATTATAAGCCATTCGGGATACAGTGAGCACTAAAAATTAAACCTTTGAAAAATAAAAACTAGTCGTTACTGCATATAACTCAACATTAACTATAGTTGCCTTACTGATTGTATGGTTGGCAGCGAATTGCAGAATGCAGTTACCTTTATTTCGTATTTAATTCAACAATACCTAAATAAAACTAACCGAAGTAGACATATTTGTATTTTATGTAGTTGATTACGCACGGAAATATACGAACTGGCTAAAAATAGAAACTTACCAAGGCTTTCTTGACTGTTCATTTTGTGACGAACAACTTATACACCATAATTCTCGCAAAACATCCCGCACCAAAACTTCATGCAATGGGGCAACTGGCCACGAAATTACAGTTTCCCAATGCTGTATTATGACTAGAGGTGGTGAAGAGATTTCTGCCCCACTTTGTTTCACTGTCTTATGTACACACCTGCAGTTCTGCTTCGTTGCCAAGGAGTTGGTGTTTTGAATTCTCAGCATGTTGTGTTTCTACCCGCAGAAACCTTGTCCTGATTGGCTGGGTCATATGAGTGAAGTCTCTACATAAAGACACATTTTCAATAACATCGTAACAGAGCCACAGATATGCACAAATGACTTCGAAACAGAACAGAAGTCTCTTCGCGACAATCACGCGTCCATACAAAATCTCTACACACACACAGAGATGAGGTAGACCATGGCCGTCTTTAGTAGAAGGCCGGAGTCTTGAATGTGGCAACACTGCATCGGAGACCTGCTGCTTGTCACTTCTTGTCCACCCTAGTCTCTGTAACGTATACAGATGCAGCTTCAGTGGCGTGTACACGTCTACACTTACTAGGGCAGCCAATGAGCGATCGGCCGCACGCTTCCGATGCAATGTTGCCACATTCAAGACTCCGGCCTTCTACTAAAGACGGCCATGGGTAGACACAAAATCACTCGCAACTATCCCATTAAATATACGAATGGCGGTGAGAAAACAGAGTAAACTGGATATATTTAATCACATACTTTTCTTGACATCACACAAATGTCTTTAGAAAACAATATAGAAATGACGATTTATCTTCACTTGCAAGTGACTTTCAAATTTAGACAATCTTTACTCAAAATTAATATAAACAAAATATAAGCCGAAATATATTTCACTATATTTCAGTGATCACGAATATTGCTTAGAAATCGTTCGATATACATTTTCAGCGAGTTAATTTTTTGTATAAGTAATTTAGTATTATATCAATTTAATTTATAGGAAGTATATATCATGTCATTTCAGTAACCCCGAAAATTTCATAGAATTTTTTCGTTACATATTTCCTGTGAATTTTTTTATAAATATAAGATATTTAGTAACATATTGCTTTAATTTCTAGAAAATACATTTAATGTAATTTCAGTAACCCTGAAAATTGTCGAGAATATATTCGTAACGTATTTGCTATACACATTTTTTTTAATATTGAATACTAATCATTTAATAATATAATAAAATTCGTCGTACACTGTCTGTAAGTTTTTTTTTTAAGTCCTGAGACACTGCTGTCTCATACATTGAAAAAAAAAAAAAACATATTTCAGAACTTACAAACATTACTAAAAGGTTGCCGCCTTTTTTGCCAATGTACGAAACAAAAACCTACTTCACGGAAGGAGGGATTATTATAATAAAAAATACTTTTTCAAAGCCTTCCAACATAGCAAAAACGGCCTTATAAGACTGCCGTACAACTGAAATAGAAACGTGTACTGAACTTCGCTACAGACTGTTAACGCTTAAGGCCACAGGTGAGTATTTAAGTTATTTAGTGAGTTTTAATTTTAAATCCTGAAAGGGAGTAGACATCGCAAAACCATTTCACATGCATTTTGGAAACTGTTTGCACTATGTAGCCTAACTATTTCAAAACATATGTTTATATAATTTTGGCAAATTATTGACTTAAAGAAAATTAAATTAAGTCGAAAATATGTGAAAATCATATAAACTAACTTAAAAAAAAAAAAGGCTGTATAGCAGAAACAATTTCCAACATTTATGTGCAACAGCTTTGCGAGATCTGCTTCCTTTCAGGATTTGAAAATTAAACTCGTAAAGACAGTATGAGTAAGAACCCGTTCTCATAAGAATTAGTAGACCTGAAGCCTGAGCCGTGATTTAGCGTAGTACGGAAACCATTATTTCTAGTACAATCATTAAAATTTTACATTGCATTTGTCTACGAAACGATAATACGCTTCAAACTCGGTATCTATGGTTTTAAAAGTGCCGTCCGCTAATAAAAAAAGTGATTACCAATATCTTCAAAAGTGGAATTTAAAAATATATATTTTCACTTTACTGCAGCTGAGAAAATATCAACAGTAGTCATAAAACAAAATCATAGAAACCTGTATTGGATTTTTATCTCATGCTTTCCACAAATAAAATAACAGGGCCCTCGCTTGAAGTCACGTTGAAGAACACACTCTACGAAAACCCTGCACGTTAATTTAGTCTTCCGCGCCTAGAGGCGATGAAGTGTTTGACGTACGTGATACATTAGACTTATAACTAGAAATGATGGTATATCGCGAAAATTTTTTGTGCCAACATAGACGTGAAAACTCTGACACAATGTAGCTGTTTGCGGATCAATAATATGCATAAAATATTACAATAGCAGGATTTTTACTGGCGTAGTCAAATAGGGTAACAGCTCCGCGTACAGGGAAAGCCAGTGAGCTCTAGATATTCTGAACGTACGTTGGAACTCAGCAAACAAACAAGTTTCCCTGCGATAAACCGTCATCTCCAACCATCCTCTTTACTTAGAGCCTTTCCAGTTTCCGTCCCTTAAACGCAAAAAAAAAAAAAAAAAAAAAATTAAGGTCCACTAACTGTTGAGAACTGTCAAAAAATGGAATTCTCACGTGTGGCGGACTATACTTTCCTCTGGGTTTGCATCAGAAAACCTTCTTGCATGGCAATGTCACGGAGCCTGCTGAAAAATGACGCTACGTGCGGTGGTCCAGGGAAGATCCTTCACATTCTTATTCCCTTAGCTCCTCCGTCGACCCTACGAGACCTAGCTGCCACCCAGGACCAGCCGGCAACCCCCTTAATGGAATATTTTATGACGTGAGTGACACATCCTATTAATAACGTCCCCGTCTCAGGGCGTTTACACCCGCGAATATGGCCGCAACGTGGCTGCCTGCTACAGTGGTACAAGTACACGAGGTTCCCAAGTGTATTTTTCCCTTTGAAGATTTAAGGGTTGATCGCAGAATCGTGTGAGGAAAATCTTGAGAGGAGAACTTGAATAATATCTAAGCATTTTCCTTTTGCATTTCGCAGTCAGGAAATTGAGAAGAAAAGTGTTACCACAATATTTGCGAGAAAAATAATCCGTCGCATACTGCGATGTTGAAAAATTGTAGAGTTAAATTATAAACATACAAAGTTTGATTTTGTTTATGAAATTGTATCGTAACCATTTTGTTTCAAAACAAGTAACATTAAATTACACGACGTTGCTTTAATGGAATAATGTACAACGAATATAAATTTTGTTGTAGATACCGGTGCAGTCTTTCCTTGTCAGTAGGGTTGTGTTTCATCTCTAAAAATATTGCCAACACATTAAAATTTAGAATATTATTCTCCGATATGTGGCATTCTAAACTCTGTTTACGGCCGCCATGTTGGTTTGCAGCATGAGAAAATATTATGGCTTGTCTGACGACAGCCTAAGAATCACACAGATTTCTCTTAGATTTCACTCATCTTTCGTCTCTTCTATGAAAATGTCTCACATTTCACTCAGAGAGGATTTAGAATTTACTCAGTATGACTGTGCAATCGGTCCTATGTCTAGTGAAGACACTTCTGCTCCAGTTCCTTTCAGTGCCTTACGTGGCTATCTGCGGTGCTATTCCATTGTCAGTATGACAGTGTGTATTTGTGTAGACGTCTCCCATTTGACTCTGCACATTGGAGCAATGTTATTGTGACACCACACACATGTGATTTGTGGGTAGAACCGTAGCCATCTTTAGTAGAAGGCCACGGCCTTAGATCTGGCAACACTGCCAGTAAGGGTCATTTTACCTCTTCTTTTAGCTCTCCAAAGACAACGACTCTTCCTGATTCGTTATTGTGCCATACGTACCGGCGAATCAGGAAAAGCCATTGCCGTTAGCGAAACAAAACAAGTGTTAAAATGACCCTTCCTGACAGGGTTGCCAGATCTAAGGCCGCGGTCTTCTAATTAAGACGGCTATAGTATAACCCATGGCCGTCTTCAGTAGAAGGCCGGAGTCTTGATGAATGTGGCAATACTGCATCGGAGGCCTGCTGCCGGTCGCTCATTGACCGCCCTAGTCAGTGTAGACGTGTACACGCCACTAAAGCTGCATCTATACACGTTGCAGATATTAGGGTGGCCAAGAAGTGACAAGCAGCAGGCCCCCGATGCAGTGTTGCCACATTCAAGACTCTGGCCTTCTACTAACGACGGCCATGTGTAGAACTTCAAGATGCTTAGAGTTAAAATCAGCAGATTGGCTGCAGGTCTTGAAAACTGGGAAAAACTGGAAAAGTCAGGGATTTTCAAATTGGTCCAGAAATTCCTGGGAAAGTCGATTTTATTTGATTTTTATTTCGTCCAAAAAGACTATACATAATGGTATAGGACATGTCAAGAAACATCATATACATACACACACAACATATTTATACGCATACACTTATAAATAATACAAGAGTTAGTTCTGTAGGCCTAGCTTATAGGCTTGGCAATGTCTTAAGCAAAAGTTACAATATATATATATATATATATATATATATATATATATATATATATATATATATA
>PNEQ01093112.1:20584-56025 GCA_003012365.1 Medauroidea extradentata | reverse complement strand
AAAGTTCAATGAGAAACCTAGTATCACTCTATTATACTAACTGTTTAAATATTCTGCGGTTGTATAGTAACACAAGTCAGGGAAATTTCTTCCAGTGCCTGGAAATCCAAATTTGTAGAACAAACCACTAGTCTTAGTGAGATTCTTTTGGACAGTTGCACAACCATTCGCTATGTATAGAGACCGGAAAAATTTGCGTGTTCGCTGACCGTAGGCTGGCCTCCAGGAATATTTGTTTACTCAGCTTCTCATTGGCTGTTCACTGACACAAAGTGATATCAGTTGCTTCTTTACTATTGGCTCAGTGCTCACCAGGAGGCGTCAAATATTTCAAGAACCTATTGTGACAGGAACTTACATGTGTTTGAAATATAGCTTGTGCCCAAACGGAAACGCGAATTATTCAGGTCTCTAGCTGTATGAATATTAACGTTATCTCAGCAGTTAGTTTTTAAAATACGTCCAGATAGTTGAAACTTTTGTAATTCTCTGGATTATGGTAGCTGAATGTGTCGAACACAAGCTAACTGTCCGCAGCTGAGAAAATATCAATCGTAGTCGTAAAACAAAATCATAGAAACCTACATTGGAATTTTACCTCATTCGTTCCACAAATAAAATAACAGGGCCCTCGCTTGAAGTCTCGTTGATAAACACTTTCCACGAAAACACTGCCCGCTAGTTTAGTCTTCCGCGCCTAGAGGCGATAAGGTGTTTGACGTAAGTGTGTCATTCGACTTGTAACTAGAGATGATGATTGATGGTATATCGCGAAAATTTTTTCTGCCAACATAGAAGTGAAAACTCTGACAAAATGTAGCTGTTTGCGGATCAATAATATGCATCAAATATTACAATAGCAGGATTTTTATTGGCGTAGTTAAATAGGGTAACAGCTCCACGTACAGGAAAAGCCAGTGAGCTTTCTCCGCGCAAACTGATTATGAATACCAGCATTGGTTCTTTCATGTCCATATCGGATTCTGTTCAATGGACGACTTGAAGTACACGTCCTCTGACGTCACACCGCAGGGGGAGAACTGTGGAAAACGAAGCTTGTTTACGAACATGCTGAATTGTTAGTTGGTGATGTAAGAAACCAAAAATGTTGTGCACTCATAGACTTGCACGCAAGTATAAAATATTAGTTTCATTTCGTGGTTAAGATACGCAAACGCATAAGATCAATGTTTACCTGAAAATGCGGCAAATTTCAAATAAATAATCAATTTTATTTACATACATCTCATCTTGGACACGTGAAGCCTAACCTCTGTATGGAAGTTATGTTCGTTTGCGGTATCCATGGATATAGGAATTGTATCCCACACTAGACTGAAGCTCCGCCTCATTTCAAGTCGTCCATTGGGGCAGCAGTGACCAAATTGTTAAATTAGACCATTCTCTTCCCACCAAGGCGATCCGGGCTCGAATCCCGGCGGGGTCGTTCCCCAAACTTTCTCATGTGGCAATCGTGTCGGGATATTGCCGTTAGTCGGCACTGCTACATACATCATATCACCCTTCACCAGCACTCAAGCCCTCGATGCACAACTTTAGAAAAATGTGGTTCTAATATATTGACATTTGAAATTTTACAGGAAAAACAAAATTGGTTGTAAAAAACTTTCACTGTAGCCATTATACCGTCTTTTATGTTGGAAATATACACGATCAGCAGTTCCCAAATTTGTTACAAAATTGTAATTGTGTAATTTTCATCATAAAAATAGGAAAGAAATAACAATCTTAGGGAATCAACTCATTAAATATAGCTATAATGTACGCTAAATAAAGGTTGGCATTACCATCAGAAATTCCATTAAAGACACTTAACTCAAAATGACCACATACATACTTGTGCCCTTATTTTTTTATTTATTTTATTTCAGTAGCACAAATGCTAAAAAGAACAATATCTCTTTAAATATGCATACAATATTCAACTGTTGCATGATGTGAAATGAAATTATGCAAACATGTACACAACTTTCTTACAGTAGTAGGCTAACAATAATTATATATGGTAATACATTTTGACGATGACTTTATACACATTATGGTATGAATTCCTTAAACATCATCATACATCGCTTAGTTAAAAGTTATTTGCTGCTGAAATATATTCTTTAAGAATTTTCTTAAAAGTAGCAAGACTCTTATTTCTTTTACTGGTTCTGGTAATTTATTAAATTCAGTCAATCCTTTGTCAAAAATAGACCGTTTTGCCAAAGTTATTCCCCGAAATTTAATGTAAAAGTTATTAATCTAGAAGTTCGATATGTGTGGCGGGTCAGTAATTTTTTGTATATTAGATTATTTGTGATAAATTTCTAAGGTAAATAAGCACCCCTTAGTACTGAAAAGTTTGGAATCTAGTTAAGGCCTATGGTGCCCGTCTCTGTGCGGGGCACGGATTTGTGGGTGAGGCAGTTGATGTATGTGGGTGTAGGGTGAGAGTAGGTTGGTTTTCAAGCATGATCACATGACGTGCGGACGTAATCCCAGCACGAAGAGAGGCTGTGCTCAGGCCTTATCTGCAGCAAAGGTTTCACGTGTAACTTGTCCCACAAAGCGGCCAGCCCCACCCTAGGGCCTCCCACCCCTTCTACAAGCACAGGGGTCTTCTCTTTCATCTGTTCCACCCCTTCTCCCCTGCGTGTCTCTTTGTGGTGTCGTTCAGCGGCACGGATATTCCGACCACTGCCTGCCGCCCGTGACCCCCCGGAGACCTCAACTACCAACTCCTTCGCTCTGATAGATTACCTCTTCCAAGCCCTAGTCTGTGGTCCTGATCTGATCTCATGGTCACGTGATATGCGCGCCTTTCCTTTATACTAACACCTCGCTATTGTAAACACGTCAAATCACGCCTTTAAGGGTGAACAAAGCGATAAAGCCATAATTTTATATTTATATGAAATATCGTTAGTTTTGTAGACGATACTTGTGAGTACATTTGACTCTTACGAAACAATTTTAGCAATAATAGTTATTTCGTAATGGGGCGTTAAAGTCAAAATTTGCTGGTTACACTCTCATGCAAGTAGTGAAAACCATCTGACCTACTTAAACAAAATAATTCGCAATGAAGTTACATCCTCTGAACTATGCACTGAAACATTATAAAAACTCACAACGTAATATTTTGAATTAAAAATAATCGCAAAAGTACAGAAAAAAGTTGCAAATTCAGCAATTTTTTAAAAATACAAAAACAGTACGCGGGATTTTTTCAAATGTTTTATTACGTAGCCCATAGTATGTTATTTCACTGTGAATTATTTCACAAACGTAAATCAGTTGGTTTTCACTATTTGTATGGCAGCAGAACATGCAAAATTTGACTTTGTCGTACCGTTATTGAGAAAACTACGCCAGCCGAAATTGTTTCGTAAGAGGAAACTGCACTCACAAGTATCGTCTATAAAAGTCTAACACTATTTCATATAAATATAAAGTTATGACTTTATCGAACTTAAGGCAGACTGTTAGACAATTTTATTGTATTTCTAGCTTCTAAGCCATAACATTTATTAAAATAGTGTTATCAAAATTGTCTCTTCGACACAGAGGCGTCATTTAGGGGGGGGGGCAAAGGGGGGGGGGGCAAAAGCACCCCCTGTATTTAGAATTTTAAACGTATATAATAAATTTGTTGTATTTTGTTATTTAAATAATTCTCACGCAAACACATAAAACGGAAGTTATATTATTAAAGTGTCTAATTTATACATGCCTAATTAATAAAAAAGATGCAACAAGGTCACTGTCACCGAAAAACAATCTTGCCCCTCCCCCTAGAAAAACCTGTAATTATGCCCCTGCTTCGACGAAGTATAGGGTATAGTCTTGGCAAACTAACTGACATAAATTAAATGGAATCTTTCATTAATTTGTCATGCAGAATGATTACAAGGGAATTCTCGAAAGTTAACCTATAATTCTCTTGCAATGATTCTGCATGACAAATTAATGAAAGATTCCATTGTTATTTATGCCAAGCAGTTTACCAAGAATATATTCTATGCTTTCTCGAGTAAAATAATTTGATAATACAGTTTGAATGATTGTTATGGTTAAAAAACTTGGCAGGACAATAAATTTGTCTAACACTCCCCCTTAAGGGCGCCGCTTTACATACCCTTAAAATGCGTCAAAATGCGTTTGTAAACAGGTGACATTGTGCCAACGTACGAGAAGAAAACACACAAGGTCGGAATCTCATTGTTACGACACCATTCTAATTAAAAACACTGTTTCTAAGCCCTTCAACATGGCTAAAAACGGCCTTTTCAGACTTTCGTACTTCGAAATGTACAAACAGGATGTATGTGAAACTCAGATTGCGACCTGCACTGAACTTAGTCGCAGACTTTCCACAATAAAAAGGATATGGTCACCGCTTAATGTCACATATTAAAAACGATTCGGCGGGAAGCTTGCACGCTGGTTCAGCGCTTGGATCGTTCAGGCGATGCTGCATCTGATGCTCGCTCCAAGGTCGCCCTCGTGTCTCCATAATTTATAAGCCTCTTATGCGTTCGTAGGAGGCGTCGTTAAGGGATATGGGCAGTAAGATGTTCACTCTAATGCTCAGTCGACTATAAAATCTTAACTTCTCGTCAAAATTCGACGAGACATTTTTATCGAGTAGATGTTTTTTTACAGAATGTCTGTTTGTACAGCACTAGACCGTAGTATGCTTAGGTTTAGAGTTAATAAAATGTTTTTAGAAAAATATTGACTTGAAACATTTAAATAATACTGGATATAATTTTTATTTTTAAAAATGTTTTATATGAATATATCCAAGTCTCTAAATTAACCGAATTTCAAAAATAATCCCGGTTTGATTTGAACACAATTATGCTACAGTTGCCAAATAATTTTCTTGTGAAAATTACAAAAGCTGCTCCAGTGAAATTTATATAAATATGTTTGTAAAATTTTAAGGTATATCCTCGAATTTGTAGTTGTAATAAGAAGAAACAAATTTAATAGTTGTTTTATTCTGATCGTAGTGAAATTAACTGCAAAATAAATAATTTTATATGTAATTATTTTTAGGAGAAAAGTCTCAGATACTAGTATTTGAGCCTGCATCCACTCATTTGGCGACCACGTAATTTAACGTATCACTACCGTAGTTTATGTAGTGCTTACATAATTTGTTTGTTTATATTTAAGTCACAGTTCAATGACTTAAAGACTTAAAGACTTAAATTGGTTAATTTTTGTTGCAGGTAGTTAATATGAATACTCACAGTACTTTATTAAAATACATACCGAGGATATGATTTGTGTATTATTACATAAATTCCGAAAAAGCCAATGTTCCAATGTACGAAGAAGAATAGAACACTTCGGGCAAAGTATAAATGGCATTGTTTATGCACCACGCTAATTAAAAACACTGCTCCTTAGTTATCCAATAAATCGGGCAAGATGGCGCAAAGGTAACACGCTGGACTCGCATTCGGGAAGACACGGGTTCGATTCCAGCTCCGGCCATCCTGATTTCGGTTTTCCACAGTTTCCCGAAATCTCTCCAAACTATTGCTGGGATTGTTTCTTAAGGGGTATTGATCCCTACCACCTTGGATTTATATGTTTCTTCTCGATAACTTCTGTTCCAGTCGATGTATCAAAATTTTTGTCACGACAAGGCATAGATACGAACTTAATCAATTTTCTGTAATTGCTGGAACCATTTTATATTTATTATTTTGCAACAGGAAACAGCTGAAAAGGAAAATTTTCTTTATTTATGGGAGCGACTTCAGAGGCCACAGAATTAACAAAAACAATGCCATATGGATTCCAAAAAGTGAATGAAACAGTAAACTATGCCTTGTCAGAGTGAAAAAAAGCAAAACAATGTGTCTATTCCCTGATTTATAAGAAAATCCGTAAAACCCATGTAACAGGAATCAATCCCCCTTAACAAATGGCATGACTGAATCCTCTCCCAGCTTCTGTCATTGTACAAATTTTTGTCAACGTCTTTATGTCGCTGTCGACGAGACACATTGCCCAATTACCTACCTTAACTATCCAACATAGCTAACAACAACCTATTCAGATTATTATACTGTACATCGAAGTGTACTACACTCTAATTCTGAATTAGTGAATATTCACTGATTCACGCCGATGGATGGAGCAGTTTCAACAAACTGAATCAGTGAGGAACAACTGTCAAATCGGTGACTATTCACTGATTCCGATAAAGCGTGCCAGCATTCCACAAGTTAATTAGTGAATGTGCACAGATTATCCAGTAATTTTTCCCTTAGTCAATAAGTGAAAACTGTTCTTTGAAAACAACTGGAAAAACCTGAGAATGTTCACTGATTCACTTGTGAGATGTTGACACTCTTAAAGGAAATCAGTGAATATTCACAAATTAAACAGCGACTACTTTCCCTCATTCAAACTGTTGAAACTGCTCCGTACATCAGCGTGAATCAGTGAATATTCACTCATTCAGATTTAGAGTGTAACACGATGCATGCGAAACTCAAATATAAACATGCACATTGCTTTGTCACAGATTTTCCAACAGTAAAATAACAGCCTATGGTCACCGCCTATAGGTCCCAAACAAAAAAGTAGATCGGCAGATATCTTGCACGCTAGTTCACCTGCTGACTCGTGGTAATGAGGCATTTGATAACACGTTTAAAGATCACCCTTATAGCTCTGCCAATTGTGAGTTTCTAAACACAGATATAGGCAGCATGCTGATTACTCTACCTTCTTTAACTTTTTGTTAATATCGGTGCTGTTCACATTACTATAGGATCTTTAAAGCTGGTTTTCGACACCTTGGAACTCATTAACACTAAACAGAAGTCGTGTTAGTATCCGATAGCAAACTGGACTCCAAGTTTCTGTGGGTTCATCTAATTTCTACCGTCGACAAATAACAACGCGAAAATTACACGTCTTTAAAATAAATAATTGTCCTCATACTCAATTATTTATGTGTTTAGCAATATGTTCCTCGTCTCTGTGTTGAAAATAGTTTTGGTCCGGAAGCGATATCTTTAAATCTTACTCAGCCAAACGTAATATAATCTAACACGTAAATCCTTATCCGTGATCTCACCACGGTTTCAAAATAGGCAGCACTCTTAAGTTGAAACGAATTGAAATCCCTGTCATTTCCTACGAAGCCGTCGCACTTCGAAGATCGCGCGTCCCAAAAAAAAAAAAAAACAGTTGCAGTCATGCCATTCCGCTCCTCAGCGCGAATTTCGCATCTCTCAAAGGCTCAGCTGTCTAAATATACGGGTTAACTCGAACAAGGCCCGAGGAAAATAAACTAAGATTGCTTTGTCACACCCGGCTAGCGCGCATCGTCGCGAACGCAGCTCGGCGAGCTTTGCCCGACTCTGGGGGGGGGGGGGGGATGTTCCCTCAAATCTCACGCCGATCAAGAGGAAAAAGAGCAAACGCGAATTTCTCCAGCCAACACCGCGGAAAATCCGCGCGTGTAAGAGAGAGGAAGAATAAAAAAAAATAGGCGGAAAGAAATTTTGAAATAGAACGGGCAGCTGGTAAAAAAAAAAAGAGATCAGAATGAGAGAGAAAGAGATTGAGTAAGCGAGAGAGAAAACTGTTGAAATCAGGGAAGAGAATTGCGAAGCTCAGGGATTTTTCTAGGATTGCACGCTTTGGTTGGAACACGCGCGAGCGAATCCCGCGCCCCGGAGAGCTTTACCAGTTTAGGGAAATCTCTAACCCCATCCCCTACCAACCTCCTCCCGCCTCACCACATAAATCCTCCCCTCCCCCTTGCCGGTTTTCCCGCGCGATTCCGCAGGGTTGCCCGTCTTCATCCGCGCGCGCGCGCCAGTCGTTGCCAACCTGACGGCGCGGTATTTATCCCCGCCACGTCGCCTGTACCCCTGCGAGTGCAGCAACCACGCAACTCACTGAATGAGAGATTTTCAAAAGCGCGAGATACATATAGGGCCGATTGCACAGGCATATTGAGAATAATTTATGATCTCTCTAGGTGAATGGTGATAAATTTTTATTGCAGAGACGAAAAGTGAGTGAAATCTAAGGGACAACTGAGAATTTCTTAAGAGTGATTGGTAGATAAATAAACGCTGAAAACATCAATTGATTCCTACGCTTTTTCCGAAGCTAATATGGATAAAATACTCAATGACAATCCTAGACAATGGTATTTGCCAACATTATGAATAAATATTTATCCAGAATTACTAATTCGTTACCCGTGATCTCTTGCACCGCAGATAAATGCACTAGGTACCAGCGTCAGAGGCTGTGCCTCAGAAGTTCGTAACACTGGAAATAATTTTGTTTATAACGTGGGCTAAAACTATCGTCTAGGATTGCAATTGTTTAATTTTCGCAAATTGGCTTCAAGAAACGAACAATTATAGATTAATGATTTTAGCGTTGAATTATGTACCACGCCCTCTTAAGGTGTCCTCAGACCACGGTCGTAGAAGAACAGGTCTGGACACTCGCCTATCTACCAATGTATTTTGCTTGACCCCCTTGTTGTTTGGCTGTAGTTCGTCAAGTTACTGAGAATTTCGTACTTTTTGGCGCTGTAATTCGGGCGGTCGGACTCAAACTCCGTCCACTTTTTCCCATTGTTAAATTTATAAAGTAAATAAAGATTATTGTGGCCTTTTCTTAAATTTGTGAGCGAAGAAAGTATTTCATAAATTGATTGTTTATCATAGTGGAAAGGAAGTGGGCGGTGTTTAGTCCGACCGCCCTTACATCAGCGCCAATTAAAGACAATCTTCTCGGTAGCTTGGTGAACTATAGCCAAACAACAAGGGGGTCAAATATCCAGGCGAGTGTCCAGACCTGTTCTTCTACGACCGTGCCTTAGACCTTCCGTAAGATTTTCTCAAGTTACAAATCAGTCATGGTAGCCGTAAATTGAGGTTAGAATACCACATGGGGAACAACAATATTCTTATTTTGAATTTATTGGTAATATTTTAGAGGAGGAACATAACCATGGTACAAATGAAAGACTGCACTGGTATCTACAACACAATTTATATTCGTTGTGCATTTTTGCATGAAAACGACGTCGTATTTATGTCACCTTTGTTTTCAAACAAAATTGTTACGATGCTATTTTATAAACAAAATCAAAGAACTTTGAAAAACTTTTATCTTGCATTTTTTAGGCTTTACAGTACGCGAAACACTAAATATAAAACTATAAAATCACCGTCATATAAGTTTTGTGCCTAATTAATAAATAATAACATACATTTTTCTACTACAGCATGCCAGTGCATGAAGAAACATTATTCTTATTGCGAATATTGTTGTAACACTCCACCTCAATTGAAATATCTCAATTTTCTGACGACCGGACCGCGGTGGCCGAATGGTC
This sequence comes from Medauroidea extradentata, assembly GCA_003012365.1. NCBI lineage: Eukaryota > Metazoa > Arthropoda > Insecta > Phasmatodea > Phasmatidae > Medauroidea > Medauroidea extradentata. The sequence goes on along the minus strand of PNEQ01093112.1, from coordinate 46,619 downwards.
AGACCATTCGCCTCCCACCAAGGCGATCCGGGTTCGATCCCCGGCGGGGTCGGTCCCTGGATTTTCGCATGTGGGAATCATGCCGGACGATGCTGTTGGTCGGCGGGTTTTCTCGAGGATCTCCCGTTTCCCCCGCCCATTCATTCCGGCACTGCTCCATACCCACCTCATATCACCCCTCACCAGTGCTGAAGACCTCGATGTTGAGCGCTGACCAAATTCTCTCTCTCAATTTCCTGACTGTGCAAAGCAAACAAAAAATTCTAAGATTTTACTCATGTTTGCCTCAGTTTCACCTTTACCTCAAGAATTTCCTCACTTGACTCTGCAATCAACCCATAGTCCGTATCAGTGTATCACGTAAGAATTCCATTTTTTTTTAATCCTGGAGACCATCAATTCTACAAACTTCTTCATGAAAAAACTTTTCATTTTGATAAACTGCTTACTTTGAGAGCCAGCTGAGTGTATTTATGCAAAAATTACTTGTAGCAGAAGGAAATTCTGCTAATTTCATTTCTACAGGCATAAAAAATAATGCCAGCACAACTATCAAGAAGTGAATTTATTTTAAGAGACAGACTTTAAACGTATATTTGTACGAAGAAATAGACGTCACAGATAATTTCAATGTCCTCCTGTGGATACATTTTAGCATGCATCTTACTCCCATAATGAGATGTCAAAGTCGAGTAAAAATTCTTCTTTTCCGGGCAATTTTTTTAAGATGCAAAAAAAACTGTTTCAGTTATGGTTGAATGGTTTTTAAGCATGTAGCCCCTGACGTATCATTTCAGTATAATAATTTCCTTTCTGTGTTTTTTTTTTATTTGCTGCGGTAACGCGTACAGTTTAACTTTGATGTGCTATTATGGGAATGCTATGTCTTCTCTGTAACACTTTAACAGCTCTGAGATGCTACCTTGGTGGACATAAATTCTTTGGCTCTGCACTAGAAGTGCGGAGTAGTAAGGTCGACACAGCATAGACATCACGCCTTACCCTCGCCTTTAGGACCGGCAAGTCATTGAACTGGTGTGCGGTCTTATCACGGATATCTCGTCCCTGTGAAATATTCAGTGCTGATCCTTTTATTACATCCGTAGTATTAATTATTAATGTGAATAATACAAGCTTACATATGATTAAATATTTTGAACCATTATTTATAAAATCACCCAAATTCACCACCATATCATTCTTGTTTAATTTTTGTAATTTCACCTTATACTTTTTAAAAACATAACTTGTGACTAAATTTTTTTCTTGTGAGTTCATTTTATCATAGTTTTCGTATAATGGCTTGTAAAATGTAAAAGTTTTGATGTCACGGTTTTAAGAACAACTGACTTATTAAACTGAAATAATTCACATTGAATAACAATAAAACATCCAAGATATATATTTTTATTTTTAATAATTCTTGAACTATTAGCAAATTTAAAAATAATATATGAAGTAACCTTTTTATGATAAGAAAAATCATAAATTTAAATAATAACCAATTTTTGAAAATTTTTAAAAATACAGAAAACAAACGGATGTTGATTTTTAGGTTTCGAAAATAATTTTTCACTAAATTTATTTGTTGTTTTAGGCACATATACATCTGATTCACGGTTATTAACCAACGGGTTTCTATGTAGATACGTCACTTATAGCATTGTGCCAAAATTACACTATAAACAAATACCGGACAACTTGTACAATTATAGGAGGACACAAATTGTGTTTCAAACTCCAGACAACAGATAACAGCACATTACATTTTATTCATCAAAGTTTAACGCAGTCATCATAACGATGTAGGCCTACAGAAGAAATTTCTTTTCTCAGCGAATAACCAGCTTTTGTTGCTAAAACCAAAAATAAATGAACAAAAGAAAAATAGTAGTACGCAACAAATAAAAACAGAACATGCGTGTGAAAAGATAGAAATAACATATATCTATAGGCTACAAGAGAATCACCTCATGTCACTAGGTTATTTTTCTCACATTTCTCTTTGCTATTAACATAGAGCCATCCGGCGTTAGTTTCTATAGTATTTGGTGCCAGTCTTTTAACCTTGGAACAAAAAATTTTAAGAATGGAATGTCATCCCTTTAATTAATTATTGTATTTTTGTGTCACAACTTTTCTTTCGGGAAAATATATAGAACTTTAACCTGACTGCTGAATACAATGCATACTGATAGAATTGAATACATCTTTGTTTGCCGTTATATATATTCCTATTCGGCAGTTAAATAACAGTTCCATAAAGTCACTCATAAGGAGGTTGGAGGTTGAAACACAATTTGCGTTTTCCTAGAACTGTACAAGTTGTTCGGTAATTGTTTACAGTGTATTTGTTGGCACAATGATATAAGTGACGTATCTATATAGAGACACACCGGTAAATAGCCTCTAACGCGCAGGTGGGCGGCGCCCGTAACAACAATCTTTGTTCCCGAACAAGACCCAACAACTGCATACCGTGTTACGATTGCTCGTGGCTTTCTTTGTTAACGGTGCTCCTTAGCATAGAACTATCCCGGCACCCGGCCCCCACGGGCGAGGGGAGAAATCACGCTCTACCACGCAGAGAACTTAGGCTAACAGTCAATTGGAACCGCAGAACTCCTAGACGGAACACTAACCTGCGCCTCCATCCACCTTCCAAAGTAGTAAAAGTAGCTAGCGAGAGAGCCTAGGGCCACATATCCCAGGTTTTCGCCAACAATCCTGTCCCCCGACTGAGATCCTCAGCTCAGTCACCTCTTGGTTTGAGTCGGGGCCTATCTAACCCCTAACAGACTGTCCAGGTCTGCTACCGGGCACTTCTGCAGCCTACTCATCGACGTTTCTCAGAGGAAGGGTACTCTCCAGTTCTGCCCAGCATCCGGGCAACCACCACCACTACGAGACCAATCCAGACCAGGCACGAGAGAAAACCTTACTGTGGGGCTATCTGGTCGCCCGTAGTACTACCTAATTTCTATGGCACTTGTGGGTTTTCCAGCCTGACCGTCTGGATGCTACAAGAACACACAGGGTGCTGTTTTTTGGCAGAGCACCCACCGGGAGGGACCACCCTTACAGCCGCAAAGCTCGGTCGTGTGTCTTGTTTCCTCAGACCGCATCAGGTTCGTCCATTACCATTTCCCTGATCTCCCACTTGGAGATCTGGGCCCTTGGGCCCCAACGTCCTGAGCGTTAGGTATTCTAACGCACCACCTAGTGTTCTCTCCTTGTTGCCATCTGTCGGTGAATCCATCAAGGCAGATACCCCTTTCCCAGCTCTGAGGGGCCGGGTATCCATAACCCCCCCCTACCCAACAACTACATACTTCTTTACCATTCAGTTTCCCGAGGCTTTCTTTGTTAACGGTGCCTCTTAGCCTGAGCCATACCAGCGCCCGGCCCCCATGGGCGAGGAGAGAGATCACGCTCTACCATTCAGTGAACTTTAGCTAACAGTCAGGTGGAACCGCCCAAAGCCCCAACAACTGCATGTTTTCGACATCTCTGTCACTTGCGGCAGGTTCTGCCCTCCTGTACCTGATCCCTAAGGCTTAACAGGAGACAACTTACAGATCTTAATACCCACCCCGGGCCAGCCATTCATAACCAGAACACACCCATTAGAACTGGTGAAGATAGGGTAGTTGAATACCACTATCAGAGGGAGATACGCTCCTTCCAATCGCGGTGGTGGGTAGTGAAAACCCACTCACCTAGCAACAGAATACCTTCAGGTTTGCTGGAGGCATCTACCTTGCTGAGGGCGAGGATATCCTCCTCTACGAAACCGCTTCGTGGGCGAGTCCAGTAAGACGGACCAGACCATGACCCAGGGCGAACCCCAAGTCTACTCCCTAGCGGGAGTTATACCACTACCACTCAGAGTCCAACCCGTGATCGGCTCAGCTTACGCTGGGGCTTCACACCGATCCCCTGAGTACCTGCGAAATACCATGCATCCGAGTTTTCACCCCAGCAGGTGTCCACCTTCCAGGGCTCCTGAACCCCTTCTCCTTATCAACATTGCTCGAGATCTGCTACGCAGGACACTTGTGCGTGCCTCGGTTGGGACATGCAAACTTTTCGTTGGTTGCACAGCAGCTTCTGGAAGCTTCTGGAAGCATGAACTACAGAGAGAGTGAGACATTTTGGTCAGCGCTTAACATCGAGATTATTAGCGCTGGTGAGAGGTGATATGGAGTGAGTATGGAGCAGCGCCAGAATGAAAGGGCGGGGGATACGAGAGATCCCCGAGAAAACCCCCGACCAGCGGCATCGTCCGGCACGATTCCCACATGCGAAAATCCGGGGACCGACACCGCCAGGAATCAAACCCGGATCACCTTGGTGGGAGCCGGATGATCTGACCACTCGGCTACCGCGGCCCCACACTCAACAACTATAGAATGGTTTATTCGACACAGCAAATATCTGACGGACCTCTCTGACCAACCAAACATTGTATAGGCATGATGCGCTGTAACCTTTTCCAATGGGCTGGATCGTAACCATTTGTGGTAGAATGCTGCAGCCTTAGATCTGTCAAAACTACCAAGAAAGGCATTTTAGAATTTCCCACTGTCAAACGATATTGACTGTCTCTTATTCGTCAATCTGTCTTAAACACTTGTATGGTAAGTTCTACTATAGGTTGGAAAGATCAATGCTAAAAGTTTGGCACAGGGAATTTTATGCCGCTTGAGCGCTGGTATCGGTAATTGGTGCAAACCTCCCAATCACAGAGCTTTCCTAAATTTTAAGTTGCAATAAGTTGATAGTAAGAAAGTCCAAATTGGTTTGTTATGCACTTTAAATTTAAATTAAATGACTCCTCTCTTTACCAAACCTAGTTTAATTAAATTTGACTACGGTTTTGTATTTTACTAAACACCTTAGATAAAAAAATTTCTGTACTCAACACTCTTGTAAACATAAGAAAAATTAAAAAAAAAAACCGTTTTATTTACAGATTGTAGTGCAATTTACTTTAGCACCAGCGAATCAGAGAAAGCCATTGTTGGTGAAACGCTAATATATGTGTTGAAATGACCTTTATTGGCAAAGTTGACAGACGTAAGCCCACGTACAAGCAACGACAGCCGGTGCATATTATGAACTTCAAACCCTAAGGAAGAAGACTACGAGAAACACCACGGGAAAAGGTGGAGCGACGGGTTCCGTGAGTATCTAATTCAAATGGGGACAAACACAGCCAACGTTGGCGTAATAAAGCAGAAGATAGACTCAGATGGAGACGAAACCTTGCAGCAGTGTGTGCTCTTCTATGCCTGATCTCATATAGTGAAGTGAATTAATAAGAATGAGATTACTGCACAGGCTGCAGGAAACCTTATTTCGAAAGAGTTGTGCAATGTATTTTTTTACAGACGTCTGCATGTTCGAAACAGTGCATTCAGACTTTCTGATTTTTAATTAAATTATATTGGATTTTGGACATACGCAATTGCTCATCTTTAGCTGATCAAACCTGTGTTAAATGACAAACTACGAAAACGAATAAAAAAAAATCAAATAAAAAACGCACACAAAAATATAAAAAAAGCAATCCCAGAGGAATTCTGTCAGTTAAAAAAATTGACAGAATTCCTCTGGGATTGTTTTTTTTTTTTTTTATATTTTTATGTGCGTTTTTTATTTTTTGTTCGTTTTCGTACTTTGTCAATCAACACAGGTTTGATCAGCTAAACATGAGCAATGGCGTATGTCCACAATCCAATACAATTTAATTGTAAACTCCCATTGCAACAAACATTTAAAAATATAATTCTGATTTTTGTTTTCCATGGTTTTCCAAAACTATTCCAGGCAAATTGTGGAATTGTTCCCTTACCTGGGTAAACTTGTTTGGAGTTTTAAAGGCCTAGAAGAGCGGAGGAGATAAGGACGAGACCGCAAGCCTTTCGCGTCTCTTCCTAGCCTCTAGGCGTAAGTAATTTAACTGGCGTGTAGTCTCGTCGCCGACCACTAGCAGCGCCCGGTAGTTTTCGCGAAAAGCTTTTTGCCCCACTTTGTTTCAGTGTCTTACGTGCACACCTGCAGCTCAACTTTATGGCTACTGGCAGAGTGTTTTTGTGTGGAGTCGTTATTCCTTTGACTGTGCCAATCAGTACGTGGATAACTGCGTCACATCACGTCTGTGATTTGTGGGTTTAACCTCCATACGCTTGGTGTTACAGCATCCAATCACTGACCACAAAGCAGAGATGCAGGTGCGCACGTAAGGCACTGAAACAAAGTGTTGCAAAAATCTTTTCGCGAAAACTACCAGGCCCAATCTATAGAAGAAATTCTATGGCGTGACCCTAAAATTTCATGAAATATTATTAAACACAAAGCTGCATTGTAGACGCCTCTTTTAAAAAGAGTCTGGGCCAAGATTTTCAATACCTAAACTAGAACGCAAGAACGCCCATTTACATCATTTCGGCCGCTTGAATTTCGGCCGTTAGAAAATTTGCTTTAATAAGTAGTGTTGAACTTGAAGTGTGTATACACATGTGCAACGTTTTTAAATAATATTCCTAAGCAGACGTCACACATGTTCAATGAGTAGAGATTATATTATGGTTTATGGCGGGGGAAACTTGACTCTGCTGGGTTTCACCGAACATTCAGCTTATGAAAATATTACTGGCTTTCGCTTATTTGCGGAGTTGTTACCCTATTTGACTGAGCCAATAAGAATCCTGCTATTGTAATATTTGATGCCTGTTATTGGTCTGCAGACAACTGCGTTGTGTCAGACGTGTATATCACCGAATGATACATATTGCTAGAAAGTACAGTGTTTTCAAGGGTATTTTGGTACAAAGCATTTTCGCGCTGTACCAACACTTTATCAATGAGCAATGTTTGAAAATTCTGTTGACTGCCGAATCTCTGCACACCGCTCGGCGAACTGGGCACATGGCCACCTTAACTAGGCCATGGCCGATTCCTGTCCCAGTCGTTGACGTCCTCGTTGTCTACGAGGCGTGAATACCAATAAATATGTAACGTTACTGCGACACCACTCGTCTGTGATTTGCGCGTAGAATCTGGCAGATAAAAATATGATATCACTGACCATATAACATAGCTACAGATGTGCACCTAACATACTAAAATAAGTTGGTGCAAGATTTTTTCACCAACAATCGGCGCTTCTAGACTAGGCCTTCTCAACAAGCTGTTCACGAGCCAGATGCGACCCACAGAACTATTTATACTGCCCGGCAATAAAATATTAGAAATCAGAGAAAAATGCCCTGTTTTAGTAATTGAAAGGAAATTCATTGAATGATGTATCAGTCCTAGTAGTCTTTATGTAATGTAATGCTTAGTTTTTGATTGTTAATTTAACGTTTGTAGTTACTGGCACTCTGCAACGAAAAATTAGTAATTTAATTTTCGTCTCAAACACTGTCCAACTCCTACACATTACATTAACAGTAATTTTCTACAAATAAAATATTTTTCGGTTTCATAGTTATGGAAACAGCGGACGTCAAAGTAGCGATTTGAATATTTTCGTTTGTACCCCAAATTACAACTATTCGAACTATATGAATGAAATAATTTAGGGTGTAAGTATATGTATTAAGCTATGGAGAAAGACACTATTGTAAATTCTTGTAAAATCTTTTGATTGAAAAAAAAATTCTTGAAAGGATCTAAATTTATGAATGTCATTGTGTACCTGTATTTTTAAATAGTAATTTTTCGTGAAATAACACGGACGACATTCTGAAGCTTAACATGTTTTCCTTCTCTCAAAAGTATTTCATTCGTATCGTTTAAATAGTTTTTTGTTTGGGTAAATAGCGAAAATGGTCACAAATAATTACTTTGACACACGCTGTTACGACAACTATGGAACCGAAAAATAATTTTTGAACGTAAATTACTATTATTGTAATGTCTAAGAGTTGGGCAGTGTTCGATACAGTTACATATTATAAAATTTATGATTTTTTTCTGTGCAAAGCAATCCTAAATATTTTAATGTTAGGCCTGTAAATTACTGCAAATTTATTTTTAACTTTCAGCACTCCGATTATCTTAGGTAATTTTAAAATTAACGGAAGTGGCGTGAAGGTAAATTTAATTGAGAAGGACTGCTCTAGGTAGGAAATAAGGAAGATGTAATGTTAGTGGTTATCGAGAGAACTCGAAGGCCGCGATTAACCCCGCAGGAAGAAGGTATCCCACACAACCCCGGAGGCGTCAATGACGTCACGTCCGGCTGCCGGAAACGTGGGACCGCGACCCACCCGACAAGCACCCCCGGAGTCCCGCCCCAAAACACCGGAACTACGACGGATCTCGCATCCCTCTACCCGGGACGCATTCACGACGCGAGAGCGCGGTAAACCGCACATTACGGCCCTGAGAACCGTGAGCTGAATATAAACACTGGCCGCCTAGGAGCAAGACCACATATACACGCCAACCCCTCGGGGTGGTTTGTTGAGACGGGGGTGGAAGCGTTCCAAAAAAATAGATGCCTCTCTACCCTCGCATGTTTTCTCTCAGGACTCGAGTAAAAAAAATCCTTGAGGCGCCCCGCAGAATAAATTTGCCTCTGTTTACACACGCGTTTGCTTCGACTCACGTAACTTGTTTTTATCACGTCTCTCTTTCTCTGTCTCTTTCTCTCTGGGTCCAATTACTTCTGCCATTAGAGCCGGATTTTTTTTTCACCCCCCGCTGGAGTCATTCTCGTGGCTGGGTACGTTTAAAAAAGGCCTTCGCGCTCGCCGGCGAAGAATCGCGTTTGAAAACCGACCGAGAAGTCAGCCGGAAGAATTACGGGCGTACGTTCTCTGGTGTTTAATGGAATCGGTAGACTAATGCCTTGCATTTACAATCTCTTTTTACCACTTCTGGCTTCGCAGAACCTTTATGGTCATCTCCGCTCTTTCATGTCTTACAGTCTACACAATTTTTTATATTCTTCCAAGACGAGTTTTTAAGGGTGTTCAAGTGCGATAAAGTCATAATTTTATATTTATATGAAATAGTGTTAGTTTTGTAGACGATACTTGTGAGTGCAGTTTGCTCTTACGAAACAATTTTAGCTGTCATAGTTTTCTCACAACGGTGCGTCAAAGTCAAAATTTGCATGTTCTGCTGCCATGCAAATATTGAAAACCAATTGACTTACCTACGTGAAATAATTCACAGTGTAATAACATGCTGTGGGCTAGGTAATAAAATATTTGAATAAATCCCGCGAACTCTAATTGTATTTTAAAAATTACTGAATTTGCAACTTTTTCTCTGTACCTCAGCGATTTTTTAAAATTAAATATAACTTATTAAGTTGGGTTATTTTTAATGTTTTATTGCATAGCTCATGGGATGTAAGTTCACAATGAATTGTTTTGTTTAAGTAGGTGAGTTGGTTTTCACTATTTGCATGGCAGCGTAACAAGCAAATTTTGACTTTGACACCCCGTTATGAGAAAACTATGAGAGCTACAACTGTTTCGTACGAGTAAAATGTACTCACAGGTATCGTCTACAAATCTAACAACTATTCATAAAATTATAACATTATGGTTTTTTCGCTCTTGAACACCCTTAAAGACTGGCCAGATTACAGTTACAGATAAAACGAGAGAGAAACCTATCAATTTTCATTCTCAGGCCTCTAATGACACTTTAAACCTTTCAACAACATTTGTTAGTAAACAACGTTGCACTAGCAGAAGATTTGTGGTCAGTACTATCCCCACAACGAAACAAAGTTTTAATTATGGGCTAAATTTTCATACAAATTATAAATTACGTAAATACAATATAAATACTAAAAAAATAGTTTTATAAACTTAAAAAATATATAAAAAACCATGCATTATTGGTAGAAAAATAATATTACCATAAAATGAAAGAACTGTTGTTAATCTACAAAATGTTGAGAACAGATTTTCTCTAAAATGTCGCGTTTTTTCAGAAAAAAAATTCCCGAGGCAATGTTAAATGGAAGAACAAGGCCTTAAAGGCTCAAAATCAACGGAACTATAAAAACAACCTTTGGTGCGTGTCAAGCGCCGCTTATAGCCACAACGAGACGAGCTCTGAACTAGCATGCAGGATTCCCGTCGAACAGTTTTTACTGTGGGACTTAGAAGATTGGACCATATAATTTTGTTTGCTAGAAAGTTTGTAGAAAAGTTGAGGGCACATTTCTGAGTTTTTTTAATCATCCGGTTAGTAGATTTTGAAGTACGACGTACTTAAAATGTTTTTTTTTTTTTTTTTTTTTTTTTTTTTTTAGCTGTCTCGGAGGGCTTAGAAACAGTGTTTTTATTGAGCATTGTGTCTGAACAGTGCCATTCGATCCTTGTCCAAAATGTGTCTTCTTTCCATCCATAGGCGCAATGACCTCATGCAGAATTGTTTCGTAAAATTACGAACACGCTTAAGGCTACTATATTTCATTTATTTCAAACTATTGCAAATAACTCAAATATTTTATAACCAAATGCTTTGAAAAAATTGCAGACTGTGTACAGTCATACGCTTAACAATTTTCGCAGAGCATTTTATAAAATAATGTACCATTTGCTAGCAAAACCTTGCTTTACTTCATTTTGGCTTACTTTGACAACAAAATATGTGTTATTTTAGGGACGAAAATCTAAAAATCCGTTAGGCATACTGCAACAGAAAAATTCAGGTACAAACTGTGATATGTAAGTGATAAAACTGTAAGACTGAATTATTGATGTAGCCTATATTAATTTTCGCTAAAACATATTTTCGAAACCACTGCAAAACTAAAGAGCGTTGCCTTGACGCACTGAAACATGTTTGTGCAAAATAACTTTGCCGAAAACTATCGGTCCCTACATGAAAGACACTGGGATAGGCTGGTGCAAAAATTTTCTCCCGAAAGTCATGTGTCCGCAGTCATTGTTTACCAAGATTGCACTTGAGGACTCTGGACCAATAGCAGATCTGCATGAAAACACTTACTGCTTGCGTGGCTAAATTGCCAGATGAACGACTATCCACTCAGAGAGAGAGACAGAGATTTCGGTCAGCGCTCAACATCGACGTCTTCAGCGCTGGTGAGGGGTGACATGAGGTGAGTACGGAGTAGCACCGGAATGAAGGGGCGGGGGAAACGGGAGATCTCAGAGAAAATCCATGTACTTTATGACCACGAAAATTGAACACAAGATGTTGCCATTTCGACAGTGTTTACCTGTCTTATTTCAAGGATACAAAAGAACGTTGAAAATATTTTATGGGAGGGAAACCAATTTATGTAAACTAACTTATATGTTCACAATAGACTCTGAATTCCGTTACGTACTTTAAGATGCTTTGATTGTATCAGTAAATTCGTGGTTCTATGTGGTGAAGACCATTTGGACTACGACAGGCAGGAATACATGAGACCTGTTATCCGTGTGTTACTGGGAAGATATATATGCACAGTAAAAAAAATTAATAAATTGAACATTTGCAAGGATAATCTTGTAAACTAATAGGCCTATCAGAACATTATCAGTCAGGTAATAAAAGTAAGATGTCAAAAACCTTTTAAAGTGATTACACCTTTGGTAACTAGTAAAATAAATGTTAATGAACACATTTTTCGATTTAAAAAAAAAAATAAATTTAGAAGACCTGCAACATTTTACGAAACATTTTGTAGTTTTACAAAAAAATTTTGGAAACTAGTTTCCAAAAATTATTTTGTAAAACTACAAAAAATTGTTGTAAAATTAACCAGATATTAATGTGGAACGTAACTTCCTTATTAAAACGGCAATAAAATCCACTATGTGAATCAGAATGTTTCCATTTAAATTTTTATAATGTAGATACATATCTATAGTTTGGTATTACACAGTTTTGAAAATCAAGTAAGGTAGGTAACACCCCTAATTATCAATTCGGTGAGTAAGCCGATTTCTGGCGTTTCTCACGACACTTACCAGCATAGCAGTGGGTAAGTTGGCAATTTCTGCCTGGATGTTAGCCTTCAGGACATGTAGGGCCCTTGGACGGTTGACATAAAAGCGGGATATAAAATCACAAAAAAAATAATAAATGGATAAAAAGGGGCCAAATCGGGAGAGCGTGCTGGCCACTTCAAATCGCCACTTTCTGAGATGAGGCGTTGGCAATTTCTGCCCGGATGTTAGCCTTCAGGACGTGTAGGGCCCTTGGACGGTTGACATAAAAGCGGGATATAAAGTTAAAAAAATAATAAATGGATAAAAATGGGCCAAATCGGGGGAGCGTGCTGGCCACTTCAAATCGCCACTTTCTGAGATGAGGCGCTTCAAGATGTGCTCCCTCAAAACAACCATCGATGCCCCTGAAGTGTGGGCCCTTGCTCCGTCGTGTTGCTTGGAACCAAATGTTCCCTTAGTCCAATTCATCAAGCCGCGGGAATAAAGAATTCCTCCAACATGTTCACATCGCTCCTTACTGTTCCAACGCATGATGGCGATTGACAGCGGTGCGAGAACAAAACTTTACACCCACGCCTCTTGAAAGAGGCTATTCCCGCTACGCTAAGACATCTACAACCTGAATGTCGCGCATTTCAAAACAGGAAGTTACGTTGCCGCATCCTGTGCGCGCGCACACACACACACACACACACACACACACACACACACACATATATATATATATATATATATATATATATATATATATATATATATATATATATATATATACAGAAAGGACAGTTTTGTACTGGCTACAAAATATTTTGTCAATTTAATCCCTACAAAAACATTTTTGTGAACACCTAACATTTTGCAGTGACAACAAAACATTTTGTTGGACTGTTTATTATTTTGTAATCACCAACAAACAGTTTACTGAACACAGCAAAATATATGATGTTCACCACAAAAATATTTGGTAGGGACTAAATTGACAAAGAATTTTGTAGCCACTACAAAACAGTTTTTATGTATATATATATATATATATATATATATATATATATATATATATATATATATATATATATATATATATATATATATATATATATATATATATATATATATACACACACACATATATATATGTAGTCTATATATATGCATATATAGGTGTGTGTGTATGTATGTTTGTACATACATATACATGCACACACATACACAAATGATTGAGGCACGTGTAAACATTTGGTTGCAAGAAACGACTATATTGAATTATATTCACTACACGCGCCTGCACATTCAGACACATGTTACCATGCCATTACAGAACCGACGGACTTACAATCATGTATCAAAATTCAATTCGATTGAACGAATAAAATATAAATGAATAGTACATATTCCGTTACAGGGCTTTGAAAATCTCGCACCCATTCGGAAAAGGGCTCATAATTGTTTTAATATCTGGCCAAATTTTCTTAAAATACAGCTATGAACCATTCCAATAAAACCAACTTCCATTAATAAAAACCCTACCGTAAACCGGGGTTACTTTGACCTAGCGGGTAACTTTGACAACTCAAAATTTTGGTTTTTATGTTATTTAATGACGAAAGTTTCAAGCATTAGCTAGAAGGATAAAAGGTATTATTTAAAATACTCTGAGCAGATAATCTGTTTGGTTACCAGAAAACCCAAAAACTAATAGCATATGTTAAATTGTCAAAGTAACCCCGAAAATGGTTAAAGTAACCCCGGTTTACGGTAGGTAGACACAAATGAGTAAACAGACAGGCAATCAGACATAGGCGCCAAACTTATGACATTCTCCCTTTCGTGGGTTGAAAAATAAATTTGGAGATTTATCAGTAATTGTACTGTATTAAACAAACGCCTTTATTTATGTCAATTTCTACGCCAAAGAGTTGCAGTGTCAAAATGTTTAGTTTTGTAGGAAATTTAATATTTTTTATCATTTTGGATTTAGGGGAGCCCGTGTCCTAATGGAATACTTTTTTTCCTCACAAAGTCTGCGTCTACGGCTTTGACACCGCCAGCTGGTAAATTAAAATTTACGTTGCTGTGAAAACACGAAAATGCATAACGAGAATGTCATGCTTTTTCGTCTGGTATCTTATTCTCTAGACATTTCCGGCTGTACGATTTTGTTTATTTATTTATGTATATATATTTTTTTTTCGCGGAGTTTCACAGCTCGTGACATTTATGTAATGGTGTGTAATGTTTCTTCCTCTCAGATCTCATTTTCCTGTCGCCGTGATTAATGAAGCATGAGGGGACAATGCGTGCCTCCGAAATTTTTTTCTAATTTTTTCTGCTCTCTCTCTCTCTCTCTCTCCTTTGTTTACCGTGCAAGGGGAATACTTGAATTCCCACTTCTAATCCGTCATGGAAACCTCAGACTGTAGGGAGGCGGGGGAGGGGGAAATAATACGTACCGGCGGATGTGTAGTCTTTGTTGCGAACCAGGAAAAGCTTCCAGGGCAGGGCGAGTCCGCTGCGTAAAGTTGCGAACAGGTAGCTCGAAGACCGCGTATGACCGCGAAAATTTGACGTGACGATATGTTTACCAAGACACCGTATTGCGACACTGCGCCCTTCACTGTACGATAATTAGTATAGATACGCTCAAAGAAAAACTACTGTTGAAAGTACCGTTGATTTTAACTTGTGTTGTGTTGTCTCTTGTTTTTTATTTGTTTGTCCACTATTTATGTATGCTTCCATCTTTTCTCATGTTGGGAATCTGGTTTCTCTTTGTGTCAGTCTTCTGTGTTTAGGTGTGTAAAACTCTTGACTGAATTCTATCTTTAGAATTCTTGCTGGTAAATATACATAATTTTAAAAAAACTGACAGAATTAATCTGGGATTGTTTTCTTCTGTTTTCTATGATTTTTGTGCATTTTTTGAACTTTGTCACTTTGTCTTTCAATACAAGGATGGTCAACAAAGTATGAGCAATGGCGTATGTCCACAAACCAATAAATTATAATTACCAAACGACAGTTAAACTAGGGACAACCGCCCCGATTTGGCTATTGGTACTTTAGAAGCAACAATATGTTCTGTAAAAGAAAGATTTTTTTCCTGCACAACATCTCGTTACTTCTACAGAACGGATTATCTTTAGGCCATTTCACTCGATCAAATATTTTTTAAAATTTAATTTCTTGAATTCAGTTTATTGAATAGCAAGACAATTAAAGTAATTTTATTCAATAAACAACGAATGTAACACTTGAAATGTTATCACACAATTTATAAAAAAAGACACATAAAATAAATAGTGTAGCTATTTTATGATTATCTGCTAACCCTGACGGCACAAAAACACTTGGTTTCGCAAATACAATTTTTTTTATAATTATTGTATATATTATTTTAACTAAATAACGCTCATAATTATTTTTAATATTGCATATGTCGCATACAGAATACAGTGAATATGTTATTTGAATAAATACTGTTAGGGAAACCTCTTTATATTCTTAAGTAATTTGATTAAAGAAAATTTCGAACATATACGAAACGAAAATCATTGGCGAAATGCACGACATTCAGTAAATTGAAAGACAAAATTGCCACGGTTATGTCAGCATGGTGTCACATTACGTTGAAGAAATTAAAATTCAATAAATTTGAAAGAAAATTGAAGCAATATTTGATTGTGAGGAAGGTCCTTTAGAAACGTTCCAAATAGTTCCAACAAACAGACTGGGCTGAAGTCCCTATTTTTAATATAAGTGTGGCAGCTGTGACAGTTCTATTCTTTCAGCGTAGTTCACGATAAAGACAGCTGTTTTTTTTATCCCTGATTGATTTTTTCAGTCAGTTTGAATCGTTAATAGAGATAGTGACTTATCACAGGAAAACTTGACTGTTTGCTAGGTTTCAAAGTATGTTCTACATAACAGAAGATTTGCTTATACTAATGGCTTTTGACTACGCGTGAAAATGTTGCCCTATTTGACTGAGCTAATGAGAATCCTGCTAGTGTAACATTTGCCGCCTGTGATCGGTCTGTGGACAACTCGAACAATGTTCATCGAATCATGTTTGTTGTAAACAACAGCAGTGTTTCCAAAGATACGTTCACAAGAGTAATTTTCTCGATGAATCACAATATCTTAATCATTGCTGCGTGTTCAACGACTAGCAGGCTAGACTCCACGGTACTGTATTCACTATGTCCTCAGATACTTGTACATCGTCTGCTGCAACAGTGAGTGGGCCAGTTGTACGTGTGACAAGGTAGCGCGGCAGCCAGTGTTTTCGTGCTGGTTGTTACGTTTACACAAAAATACTTATTTTAGTTATTTAGTAATAGTATAGTATTACGTAAAAAGAGCAGTATTTAATAAACTCGTATAATATGGGATTCTGACAATATAAGTGAGACTCGCAGCTAAATATCAGGTACGACTTTAATTTACAATCTGTAATCATTTGCAGCGTGTCTTTGCGTACAAGCGTCGAGTATTTGACGGCGCGGTTCACGACTATGTTACTCCGACACCACACTTCTGTGTTCATTGGTTTAGCCATGGTTGTTATGGTGAATGGATTCCTGCACTATTTAACTTCAATAATGTACGTGAACATGTACTGTTCTGCTTCATGG
This sequence comes from Medauroidea extradentata, assembly GCA_003012365.1. Taxonomy (NCBI): domain Eukaryota; kingdom Metazoa; phylum Arthropoda; class Insecta; order Phasmatodea; family Phasmatidae; genus Medauroidea; species Medauroidea extradentata. Next base: position 30,043 of record PNEQ01093112.1, on the reverse strand, counting down.
TCAGTGCACAGTAAAAAAAAAAAAATTGTACTTTTACAAAAAGGTTTTTGGAAACCAGTTTCCAAAAAAATTTTTGGTAACACTACAAAGTCCTTTTGTAAAATTTTCAAAAACTTTATATTTTTACAAACTTCTTTGTATATTTACAAACATTTCTGTAAATATACAAACAAATTTTGTATATTTACATCTAATATCTGGCTTAGTTTACAACACGTTTTTTTTTAAATTACGAAATGTTTTGTAAAGTTTGTCAGGTCTCCTAGGTTTATTTTGTTTCAAATCGAAAAATTTGCTCATTAACATTTATTTTACTAGTTCGCAAAGGTGTTTACGATACTTGTAACCACTTTAAAAGGTTTCTGACATCTTACTTTCATTACCTGACTTATTGCGTTCTGATATTAGTTTACAAGATTTTCCTTGTAAATGTACACTTTTTTTTTACTGTGTGATTGCTTGTTCTAACTCTCCCTTGTCTTGGGCTTCTACTTGCGAATAACAGACGTGTGCTGCCACAGTAACAGTATTCTGATTGGTGCAGTCAAATTAGAGGGTTGTCCGAATAATGACACCCAGCCAATAACGTTGAAGCAGGGCTGCAGGTGTGAACTCAAGGAACTCAACCAAAGTGGTGCAAAAATATTTTCACTAAAATCGCAGTTTCTTAGTTGGCTATCCAAAGGAAGAGATTCATTAACAGTCACCCAAGGTAATCACCGTGTACAGGAGTTTGAAACCTAATGTCTTCAAAATGAACCTGTGAAATTTCCGCGTCCATACACCTGCGGTGGTTTATTACTGTCACAGAGACTTCCCCGAGGGGTCAACTATGTTATGGGCCAACTGTCAAAGTAGCCCGAACTGGGGAAACGTATTTTTCAGGCCTCTTCCTGTAACTTCGGTAAGGATGAAATAAAAAGCGTATCACATATCCCCGTAGCCTCTAGGCGCAAGTCACTGAATGGTGTGCTTCTTCTCGCCGACAGCGCGCTTGTATGATACTTTAGTTGGTGGCCCCATCATTTCATTATGACTAGAGGCACGAGTATGTCACGTATTAATCTGGTAGCAGTCTAGACTTCTCAGTCATATACACACACTGGCCAAAGTCGAGTATCCATTGGCTCCTGACCTTACAAGTGGATAGCCCCACGAATTATTTTATTATTTACTACTGGCTTGCAACCTACAAAGGTGTTTCAAAACAGCTGTCGTCTAATCACAGAAGTTACAGTGATATACAGGTTATTGGCGTTCAACCTGACCTACAATCAATACGCGAAATACTCGTGCCTCTACACTCTAAACCTGAATTAGTGAATATTCCCTGATTCACGCTGATGGATGGAGTAGTTTTAACCATTTGAATCAGTGAAAGTAGTCACTGTATAAGAAATTGTGAATATTCACTTATTTCCTTCAAACTCGCCAAAATCTCACAAGTGCATCAGTGAATATTCACCGGTTTTTTCAGTTGTTTCCAAAGAACAGTTTTCACTTATTAAATCAGTGAAAAATGGCTGTAAAATCTGTGGACATTCACTAATTAACTTGTGGAATGTTGACACTCTTTCTTGGAATCAATAGTCACCGATTTCACACTGGTTTCTCACTGATTCGGTTTGTTGAAACTGATTCCTCTATAGGCATGAATAAGTGAATATTCACTAATTCAGATTTTGAGTGTAATTATGACATATCAAATATTAAGATGTATTGCACCCTTTTAAAATATTCTGCGACAACATTTACTTATTTAAAAAATATCGCAAAATCAAATATGCTTTAATGATTAGTGGTGAACCTGCAATCGGTATACACACATGCAATGTCATTTAAATGCTTTTCCTAAACATACGTCACTTATGTGTAGAGACCGGTAAAATTCGAGGGTTCACTGACCCGTAGGCTAGCCTGGAAGAATGTTTACGAACTGAAACAGACAGCAGATGCTCATTAGCTGCTTGCTGTTAAACTGATGCATGTCTGTATTAGTTACATATCCGTTATTGGTACAGGCACGAGTATTTCGCGTATTCAACTGACAACAGCCTGGACATCTCAGTTCTATACGTGTCCCTGTTGAAGTCGAATATCCATTGGCTTCTAACAGTAGAAACGTATAGCACGGAATATCTTCACACCTTGTTTCCGTATTTACAACTGGTTTGCAGTCGTGAAATGTGTGTTAAATCCGCTCTTGTCTAATCACGGAAGGAGGAGTGAAGTATACGTTATTGACGTTCAACCTGACCAAGAGTCAATACGCGAAATAATCGTGCCTTTAAATATTGGCTCAGAAACTTCCAGGAGGTGTCAAATAAGTCAAAGACCAATTGCGAAAGTGACACTCACTTACAGTTGATGGAATTCTACAGCTCGTGCCCAAATGAAAATGCGAACGTTTCTGCTCTCTATTTACTAGATACAAATACTTCTAGTTGTGACTAATCGATAGAGACGTATGAAATTCGTGTTATTTCCTACCTGTACACTAAACTCCATACTTCGTTAGTCTCTCTGTCGCCGACAGTGCTTCTGTTAGGTAACTAAACGTTCCACGTTGACCTGAAAATTTCGCGATTTAACTCGCGAACAGGAATGTGATTCAAAGAACTGTAAGGGCAAGACACATTCGCAATAGGTAGGACCCTGGTTTTCGCGAAAATAATATTGCCCTAGTTTGTTTCAGTACCTCACGAGCAGCACTCCCGCAATTCTGCTTCATGGTTATTGGCAGCGTGTCTATATGAAGAGCCGTATCTCATTTGACTGAGCCAATTACAATAACGTTCCTGCAACACCACACGTCTGTGATTTGCCGGTAGAATCCAAAAGCTCGCGAGAGTTAAAATATTCAATCACTGACCACGAAGCAGAACTGCCGATGTGCACGTAAGACACTGAAACAAAGTAGGGCAAAATTCTTTTCGCCGAAAAACCGGGGTGCTTACGCAGTAAAAAACAATTGTAAATTTACAAGGAAATTCTTGTAACGTAATATCAGCACATTATCAGTCAAATAGTAAAAGTAAGATGTCAGAAATCTTTTAAAGTGGTTAAAAATGTAAACAATTTGGGAACTAGTAAAATACTGCTAATGAGCAGATTTTTAGAATTGGAACAAAATAAACCTAGGAAACCTTTCACATTTTACAAAACATTTCGTACTTCCACAAAAAAATTTTTTGGAAGCTAGTTTCCAAAAAAAAATTTGTAACACTACAAGCAATTATTGTAAAATGAACCAGATATTAGCTGTAAATATGCAAAATTTATTTGTAGATTTATAGAAATGTTTGTAAATATACAAATACATTTGTAAATGCACAAATTTTTTGTAAATTTTACCAAACATTTTTGTAGTGTTACAAAAAACTTTTTCGGAAACTGGTTACCAAAAAAACCTTTTTGTAAAAGTACAAAAATTTTTTACTGTGTACCAATATAAAGAAGCAGCGAAATGCAGGCCAATCACGTGATATCACTGTGTCAGCGAGCTGCCAATTACCAGTTGTCTGCTTGAGTTCGTAGCTATTCTCGGAGGCTAGCACTGCCTTGCTTAGGAAGAAGACAGTATATAAAAAATATAAATAAATAAAATAGAATTTTTGGTGTCATTGGATTTGTCTTGAAATTCTACATCAGTTACACAGAAAACAGCAATAAAATAAATTGTTCGTAGGAGTTATAGAGAGAAAACTGCCTTTGCAGTTTTTTCAAGTTTAACTATGAATGACAGAAGGTATATAGTAAATGCATATTCCTCGTATAAAAAGCAGAAATTGCAATGACACTGCTTTCTTAAGAGGGCGTGGCACATAATTCAACGCTAAACCATTAATCTATAACTGTAGGTTTCTTGAAGCCAATTTGCGAAAATTAAACAATAGCAATCCTACACAATAGTTTTAGCCTACGTTTTGAACAAAATTGTTTCCAGTGCTAAGTTACGAACTTCTGTGGCACAATCTCTGACGCCGGAACCTCGTACATTTAACTGCGGTGCAAGAGATCACGCGTAACGAATTAGTAATTCTGGATAAATATTTACTCATAAAGTTGGCAAATATCATTATGTAGGATTGTCATTGAGTATTTTATCCATATTGGCTTCGACAAAAACGTAGAAATCAATTGATGTTTTCAACATTTATTTATCTACCACACACTCTTATTATGTAGTGCGATGTTGGTATTCTAGACAATACTGTAAACTGTACAGTAATTTTGGGTCCTTTTATATGTATTTATTCATTAATGAGAACATACTTCAAGAAAATTGCTTTAAGTTGTTTTAAGTAAACAAGGAAAATTGCAATATTTTTCTTTCTGAAATGGTTTTTAAGAACATGTTTGCACTGTAATAACATATTTGTAATCCTATTCGGAATTGATAAATGGATGGTATCGAAATATATCTTTAACTTCTTTTTTTCTCAACTGTGCTGTTGCTGTAGTTACTGCCTTCTTCTTAAGGCTCGGTTTCAGTCGCCATATTGAATTTTATTATTTTTCACTTCTTGGAATTCTGAGAAGAAAATTGTTAAATATGTGATTATACCTCAAATTATATTTACACTTCGCTACAGTACAGGCCTTGCGATTTAGCTGTTAACTTATAATTACGCCGCAATTTGTCGGGTAAATTATGAATATAAAAAACTTTGCCATACAAATTTCGGCGTAATTATAAGTTAACAGCTAAATCGCAAGGTCTGTACTGTAGCGAAGTGTAAATAGAATTTGAGGTACAATCACATATTTAACAATTTTCTTCTCAGAATTCCAAGACGTGGAAAATAATAAAATTTAATATGGCGACTGAAACCGAGCCTTAGGCAGGGCGGTACAGGTCAGTTCCGATCTCTGCATAGCTGTCATAAAGAATTGACACACGTTAATTAAATAAAATTCAAGCTTGTAACCAATGGCAACACAGGCTATGCTCTGGTATGTACAGAAGAGTAATGATTAGTAGCCGTCTACGATAAAGTTAGCACAGCATAATGTTTTTTTTCTTCAGCCGCTTTGAAGCCATCTTCTTATTTTTATATGAAAACTTTCATGTAACTAAAGAGCACTGAAAGCATTTCAACACACTCAAAAGATAATACATATTAACCCAATAAAATATATATTAAATCAATTACATGGTCAGCTTAGTACTTACTTCATAGTGAATAGTCTGTGCCAAATTCTTTCTGAACTCTATACTTTGGCGAGTTATGAGTGGCATATTGACATCAAAGCACTGAGAAAGCAAATTGCAGAAACCAGTACGTTTGTGTTTCATTGTTTACGGGCTCTTGTGCTAGTTTCCTATCTAGCCTAGTTAGCGCGAGATTATTTTCCGTGACGATTTCAACCCGCGTAGAAGGGGATTATATTCTTCCCATTACTTACTTGCGGACCGAGAGAACTGTATTTACGAGAGTTACTTAGCTGTAATCGTTAACGTTGTAATATTCACCCTCTATTTACCATCTTTCTCACTGCTCCTCCGAGCCCTCGAGTGTTTCAATATCCGGATCAGGAACGTGGGAAGCAACAAAAGTCGTTGCTTCAATGTTCTCTTCATTTCTACGCGAGTTTAACGATCTTCGAAGTACGGGGATGGAGATTCCGAAGGGTTGGTTGAGGAAGGGGTGTGGGGCTTGGTAACCCTCCCCCCTTCCGCTCTATCGAGCCCGCTAACGTAGCGCAGACCGTAAAGCGCTGCGTGTATTTAGGTTAAGTGTTTGCGCCCATAAGCCTGGGAATAAAGACTCGTCCTCCTCTCGACTCATAACTGTTGCCCCTAGCAACGGTTCCTGTGTGCCCGCATATGCGTCCTGGATCCAACCACTGTTAGCAGCAACTTTTATATCGCACGCGGGAACAAGAGAAAGAAAGAAAACACACGTTAGACAAGGATTCCCTAAGGGATACTTGGCATACTTGTAAAATAAACAAAACACTGTACGAAGAAACCCTACCACGCTATAAACTTTCTGTGAGACAAATTTCAGAACTATCGCAGAAGAAATCGCGATATGTTTTTTGTAGTCACAATAAGAATTTGAGATCAAAAATATTTAGATTGTTACTAACAAACGTAGATTTTTATGATTTAAATAAATCAGGGAAATTTGTGCAAAACGTAGCCATGGAATATGCACCGCCAAGATCTACAATCAGAACAATTATGTACATCAGTGTTTTCATTAAAACGCAGGGGTGCTAGCATATTTAGCATTGATTTACAACTATAAACGTATAGTATTTCATCTGTCGTGAGACGAGATTTTTCTTAAGCTTGTTAAAAATTAACATTAAAAAAACTACACACTTTTGTGTCCACTTTTAAAAGTTGGACTCTTAATAAAGTTCATATTATTTCGCAAACATGAGATATGTGTTCATTGGCTGTGGTTTTGTGTACTTAGTCTGATCTCAGACCTTCTAGCACAGGGTGCGTAGTTGTTCCTGTGCCTTTTTTAAACTGCTATATATATATATGGTACATATCTAGTTTTGTGAAGTTGAAAAGTACTCGTACGGAAACTAAACGAGAAGAAAAATTACAAATAATTCAGATCACTATGTATGTGTCGCGCGTAATTATTGGTTGTAATTTTTTTGCATATTATGTTTTGCATACGCTTACTTAAATATCGTAAATAGGCACGCATGCATGAATAACGGATCGTATAGGTTATACTTTGACTAATCGGCAAAACGTTCTTTCTTAGGTCAGCCATCAATTGGCACATTTAGTAGCGAAATATTTTTTTTATTATATATTGCACTTCTTTGTGAAACCACTCTTTTGGAACACGTTAGTAACCATTAAATTTATTTGCATGTAAAGGTTCAGGTGCAAAAAATACCATAACAGTTAATTTTTTTGTTAGTAACAAAACCTTTCAGGCTCACATTTCTAAACGCAATACAGCGGGGGGCTATGTCAGTTCTACGACCTCGTCAGTCGACAGAACATCTTTTCCTCTCCCCACTACGCTGGTGGGTTATGCAGGGCGGCGACGAATGTCAGATGCTATGCACAGTAAAAAAAATGTGTACATTTACAAGGAAAATCTTGGAAACTAATATCAGAATGTAATAAGTCAGGTAATGAAAGTACGATGTCAGAAAGTTTTTAAAGTGGTTACAAATATCGTAAAAACCTTTGCGAACTAGTAAAATAAACGTTAATGAGCAAATTTTTCGATTTGAAACAAAATTAACTTAGGAGACCTGACAAATTTTGCAAAACATTTCGTACTTTTACAATAAAAGTTTTTAAAAACTAGTTTCCAAAAACTTTTTTGTAACACTTCAAAAATAATGTTGAGAACTTAGCCAGATATTAGCTGTAAATATACAACATTTGTTTGTATATTTACAGAAATGATTGTAAATATACAAAGAAGTTTGTAAAAATACAAGTTTTTCGTAAATTTTACAAGAAGACTTCGTAGTGTTACCAAAAACTTTTTTGGAAACTGATTTCCAAAAAACCTTTTTGTAAAAGTACAATTTTTTTTACTGTGTGGCTAATAGGGTTTTGGCTTTATATCTGGTGTACGAACCCTCCACGTCTCGTGGTAGACAATGGGAGGAACGATACACAAGCACCAATAGACGGTGCATGTGGTTTATGGACAGGTAAAGGGATGCCAACAGGTGGTGCGTATGGTCTTGTTGAAGGGAAGAATTGTAGGGGAGTTCTACGACGTCAGCAGTTGACAGAACATTTAAGAGAAGGTGTGCAGAGTGGTTCGTGGAGGGTGTAAGGAAAAAAGTTCGGTGAAATGACGATGTCGTAGAAGTGAACTTTTCCACTACAGTGATACAATCTAGTTTATTATTATTAACTAACTGTAACGTTAAGAACAACGAGAATTTAGCGAAAGGATATTTGCGCAATTTTGTTTCCATGCCTTATGTTCACATATGAAGCTCTGCTTGACGGCTCGACGAAGTTTAATAGTTTGTTTTGACTCTCACATGTCTTGAGGTTCTGCTGGCAAATCACAGACGAATGGGACAAGATAACCTTATTATAATCAGTACAGTTAAATGAGAGACGTTTTAGAACAATACACGGTGCTAATTACCTCGAAGCAAGAGCCGTCGATGTTCAAATTTTGAAACGAAACGGTGCAAAAATCTTTCCGGGACGTCGTCGTGACCTTTGAAATTCTGAATTGTTGCTCCATGGCAGCGACACATTTACTGACCTACAAGAGGTTCAGTAAACTCCCCACAAATCGTATAGGTAGAGAAAGAAACATATATTTCGTGAGTTCAATGACTTGCATGTTACAATACATTGTCCTGTGTTAATCAAGTCCCGAACCTATACGCATTTGTAGCTACTCGCTGGACTTGAGTATAGAGCAGTGTATTCTATCATTGTGGTAATTGGACTCGCGAAAATTGTCTTCCTCTACATATAGGTTACAGAGAAACACTTTGTGTAATGGGCAGAAGCACGAGTATTTCGCGTGTTCGTCTGGCAACAGCCTAGACTTCTCAGTTCTATACGTGTACCGGCTGAAGTCGAATATCCATTGACTTCTAGTACAAACGTGTAGCACGTGATATATCCCCACGACTTGTTTCCATATTTTTAACTGGCTTGCAGTCGTCAAATGTGTGTTAAAACCGCTCTCGTCTAATCTAAGGAGTGAAGTATACGTTATTGACGTTCAACCTGACCTAAAATCAAGACGCGAAATAATCGTGCCTCTAGTACTGGAAGATTGCAGAGGTTTATTGTGCGCACACATAGCCATCTTTAGTATGGTTGCCAGTAAGAGTCATTTTAATACTTCTTTGTCTCGCCAAAGGCAGTGGCTTCCCCTGATTCGCCGGTATGTAGAGCAGAATAATGAATCCGGTACAGCCATTGCCTTTGGAGAGCTAAGAGAAGTGTTAAAATGACCCTTGTGAGCAGGGTTACCAGATCTAAGGCCCGGCCTTCTACTAAAGATGGCTATGGTTCACATTTGGCCATACGTTTCCCACCTCTGCAACGAATGGTGTAAACCGACCGTACACCGTGATACCGCAAAACGGGAAAACTTGAAACTCACGAGGTAGCTGGGGGGAACACTTTCTCAAACGATTGGATCTTAGAGTTTGAAACGTCAAATTACTGACCACCCAGCCGAGTTGAAGTTCTGCACGTAAGGAAGCGAAACAAGCTGGCGTAGAAATGTTTTGGCAAAAACTACCAGTTCCTATACGTGTTACTATTTACAGAAGTCATGGGTAGAGATGATGGTATATCGCGAAAATGTTTTGTGCCAAGATAGCCTTGAAAACACTGACACAACGTAGCTGTCTGCAGACCAATACCAGGCATCCAATATTACAATATCGGGATTCTTATTGGCTCAGTCAAATAGGGCAACAGCTCCACGTACAAGCTAAAGCCAGTAATCTTCTGGTAAGCTGGACGTGTAT